>VYZW01011862.1:0-25883 GCA_013401315.1 Balaeniceps rex
GCGCTGCATGGGGTTGTTGTGGCCCAAGGGCAGGACCCGCAGCGAGTCATGAACAAGCGAGAGTAAAAGGACTGAAGCTGCGGGGTCTGTCCCGTGCTCCAGGAGACATCAAGAGCGTGCCTGATAATAAAACTAAAAATAGTCATCCGCCACTCGGGACCCCACTGCAGCTATTCCCCATAGTGTCCCCAGGAAGCAGACGCGGAGGAGCGAGATCCTGACGTAACAGCATACGCTGTGATGTTTGGAGGTTTCTATGGTAATTAAAAAATATATCTGCGACCTGCAGAAGAAACACCCTGCTGCATCACTGGATGCACTGCGGGGCGGGTGCCTGTACAGATCAGTGCTATATAGGGATCCCCAAGCTGGCTGGGAGCAAATCTCCCTTTCTGGGGCTAATCAGCTGGGGCGGAGGGACTCAGCAACACCTCCGTGGTCAACTCTCTTCCCCGCGGATGGAGCATCCAATGTGCAGACACTGTGTCCTGGGAGCAGGGACACCCCGGCCAGCTCTGCACACACACAAGGCAGGACAATTCTATTTTATACGACAATCCCTGGGGGACCCCGGGATCTTCGCAGATCCAGCCGGAGCATTTCTGCAGGGCTGCAAGTCCTGGGGCAGAGAGCGGAGGCTGTTAGCAGGGTTTGGCATTGCCCGCGCTGTCGTTATTTGGCTGGGGCAGAGCTGACGGCGTGGACTGGCTGACCTCGACTGCCGGCATCCCGAGGTGGCTCGGTACAGCACCATCCAGGCACCATCTACGTTTCTGTTATCCAGAGAGAAAACAAGAGGCCTGCAGTAATATTAGCCAAGCAGGTGGTCTAAGCAAATTAGTGAATCTTGACAGCTCCTGAGTTCAAAGGAAGCAGTTGCTCATCTCCGTGGAAGCTATCCGAGAGCTCACTTAGCTGAAGAAAGGATGAGTATATCCACCAGCACACAACGGCCCAGATTTCCTGTCTCATTAAACCCAAGTCTTAGTGAAAATATCATGGTAGGCAGGCTGAGATGATTAAACGCAACATCTCTTCCATTTGTTCCTAAACATAGTGTGGGAATTGGCCACTGGGATGCTATCGCCCTCTACAACTGCCTGAGAGGAGGGTGTAGCAAGGTGGGGGTCGGTGTCTTCTCCCGAGTAACAAGCGATAGGACGAGAGGCAGTGGCCTCAAGTTGTGCCAGGGGAGGTTTAGATTGGATATTAGGAAAAACTTCTTTACTGAAAGAGTGGTCAGGCATTGGAACAGGCTGCCCAGAGAGGTGGTGGAGTCCCCATCCCTGGAGGTATTTAAAAGCCGGGCAGACGAGGCGCTTAGGGACATGGTTTAGTGGTGGACAGGTACGGTTGGACTCGATGATCTTAAAGGTCTTTTCCAACCAAATGATTCTGTGATTCTGTGATTCATTCTCCTTACCTTGGGTGGTGAGGTGGAGCTGTGCAATCCATACAAATAAGTCCTGCCACAAACAAACAAACAAACAAACAGAAAGATAAGAGAAGTAAGAATAAAAAGTAAACAATAAAACCTACGTGGGTCTACATATCCAAACTGGATGGGGTAGCCGTTAAAAATCTGTATGTATACTCGTGCTCCTGTGCCCAGTCTGGGGTTCGGGGATGACCTTGGGTCTGAATTCACCGTGAAAGGAGCAGCCATCTTCCGAGGTCTGTCCTACACGTATCTACTTGAGGCTTGGGGAGGAGGACACGGATCTACACAGGAAATACTGTTCAGCACGGGAAGTGCCGCTCACATTGTGTTTGTTGAGCCGTTGTCAAGGGGTTGCTTTGAGAAGACCCTGTTTCGTCACTGAGAACACCATCGTGTTGTGCTGTGAGGGCACTGGCATCTGCCTCTCCAGAAATGTCATCTCTGCCCTGTGCCGGTGACGAGTTGGCTCATAGGGACCCCAGGGACACAGAGGCAACAAAATAAATCAGCTTAACTAATGGACCTCAAAAAAGCGCCCATTGCAAACGCATCACAGGCTGCTCTCCCGCCCGGTGACGCACGCAGGATCGGTGATGAAGAGGAGCTGAGGAAGAAGGGGATGCGGAGGTTTTATTTAACCAGGCAGGCAGTAAGTTTCATTGGGCTCTTCCAGTTTCAAATAGCCCCTTGAATATAAACGCAGGCTTTTGCATCGCAAAACCTTATCGTCCCATCAACAGCAAGTGAATATTTGCAGAATTTGTCTTTGCAAAACTGAGACCCCTGTGTGTGTTGAGGCTAAAGCCTGACTCGAGCCACCCCGGGCCTTCGGGGCAGCCTGGTTCTTAGGCGTGCTGGTTTGCGCGGCACACGAGAGATGTCCCATCCCACCCGCTCCGACCGGCCGTCGGCACAGGCACGGAGCACGGCTCCAGCTCACACCTCGGATGGGTCTGCAGCAAGATGCCTGAGCGGCTCTGGGCCCCTCTTCACGAGCGCTAACACCCCGTAAATGCCTGCTGGCCAGATAACTCCCTGGACGGCTGTATCCCATAGCCTCACGTCATGTTTACCTACAACACTCCGATTTTTCAACCCATTTCCAGCCAGCAATGAAAGCAGCTTGTTGTAGGGCTTGGAGCTGACTGAGGCTGTGTTGCAAGCAGATGGCCCTGATGAAACAAGACACTGATCCCCAAGGAGGCACCGTTCAACGGAGCTGCTCGACTCCCCGGCTCCAGCAGCTCCAAGACGGGCTTGGAGATGTGCATTAGCACGTACCGTCGAGGAAATTGCTTCCCTAACTACCCCTTTCAAGCAATTCTCTTTGGCAGCCTGGTTCCAACTCAAGACATGTGTCAGCAGCACTGGTACTAAGGCCGTTTTCCTACTTAATTATTAATAACGAAGCATGCCTGGTGCTGACAAAATGATGGTAATTTAAGGACAATTTCCTTAAAGGAGAGTGGAAGAGTTGCCAGGCTGGGTGAGGGTTTAGATGTAGCCAGGATGTTGGAGTGGAGGAAAACCTTCGCAATCTCACGTGATGAAACGGCAGGGGATCCAAGCACGAAAGGCAAACGTGGCGGGAAATGGCTCCATTGATTCTGCTGCTCCTGGCTCCAAACGTGCAGCTTTCAGAAAAACCTATGTAAGCAGCATCTAGGGCTGCTCAGAAATACCAAGCGTGTGTGCGCACAGCTAGAATAGATGTTAATACAGATGATCCACTGAGGCCTCTAAGGGGTATTCCGCGTTTTGCCCGAGTCCTCCGAAGGCATTGCAAGAAGCGACAAGAAGGGGACAAGACGTGGGAACTGGGTGAGCTGGGAGAGAGGCTCCACGTGCTTAGGAGGAAGGATGGGTTTGGCAGAGAGGATCCAGCCTCAGCCGTGCCCTGCACACCGTCCTCGCGTCTCTCTCCATCCCACCGCATCTCAGGCCACTCGCTTGCCCAGGGTGGTGCTTGCTCACCCTGGTACGGAGGTTGCTTCTCAAGGGTCCTCAGGAGAGCTCCATAAATGAAGGCTGGCAGGCCTATGAAGGGCTAACAGCAAACTGGGTAATACCAGCCCCAACTCCCTGATGAACCAGACTGGTTGTACGATAGTCCACCAGATGCCTAAATTGCTGCTTGGATCTATTTACATGTTTCCTTGAAAAACAGGGAATAAATAAATACGTAAAATTGTAAATGTTGCTCCGTATGTACCAAACTCAGCTATCCCAGCTCGTCTCCAGCCACCACCCAGCAGAGCACAGTGGAGGTCACCGCTTCGCTGAGGAGCCTGGCATGGGGAGCAGGGAACCCTGGCAGCTCTGCCCATGGGCCACCCAACACGCTTGGTGCAATATGCCAAAATGCCCCAAAACCGCCATTCTTGTCTTCATGAGTATCAACAAGTTTCTCTGCAAAAGGTGGGAAAACAAGAAAAGAAAAGGAGAAGATTCTCATGGAAAGGAGGAGATGCAAAAAGGGGATGAAAACATCTTATTAGATCGGATTTGTGTGGGTAGGGTCACTCAGCTGGACCAAGCTCCATCTCCAAATCCTGCTACAAAGGATTCTGTTGCTCCAAAGACAAGACATACAAAAGACTGAAAATCATTCCTACTCTTGTGCTTTAAGGAGCTCAGTTGGAGAAACAAGGCTCTTGATCAAAAGTCAGTGGATGCGTCTTTGGGTTTGCCTTGCCCTTGTATGGATTTGTCCTGCTCCCTGCAGCAGACACTACTACAGAGTTAAAACACGAGATCACGCGTTATGTCCCAGTGTAGGTGGCTGTGGTCAAAACTGGTGCCGGCTCCGGGGCGAAGCTTTACATCCTACCACAGTTTCTGTGATTGTCCCCAACTTCACCAGCATTCAGCCGCCTCTCTGTCCCCACCACCTCTTCCAGTAGCCTTCAGACTACGTGGGACAAGGGAAATATTGGCTGTGCTGGAGGACATGGTTTTTATGGGAATCTTTGGAAAACAAACGCTTAATGTGCAGCAACCAGGAACATTTAAGGACATGATTGAAAATGTGGCCTAACGGAGGTCCACCTATTCCCGTTAGCTACAGCAGATGTATCCAGAAGGGCATAGCGGAGCCCCACGTTGCCGAGGTCTCACCTGACAGCAGTCATTGGAAGCAGGAGCAGGATGAATCGCAGAGAAATCTGCACGTTGCCAACCTGCCTGTCAAACCCGGCAAAATAAAGCCCAGCAAAAGGAGTGGCAAAGTGCTGCTGAGGGTACAATTCTGCGAAGCCTGGAAACTTCTGAGTCCGTGAGGTGCTGTGAAATAAGCGTCTAACGGGGTACTGGGGGTCGATCCAACAGTTAGACGGTGGGAACACCAAGGTAGAGGTTGCTAAAATGAAGGATATAAATGACCCCATCAAAACATGTCATAGTCTCAAGAGTCCTTTATATTATCAAATACCTTTTTCAGGACAGGAGGAAAGCAAATGGTTTGTTAATGATAGAGCATTAAACGCTGTTGGACTTGATGGAGACGTTTTCGTTAAGAAGTTGGCGCTGAGAGGGAAAACCGGAGCTGGCAAACTTATTTACACATTTTCATGTCTCTGGGAAGATGCTGAAAGATCGAAAGACTGGAAAAGCTATAGCCATTCTTAAATGTGAAGCCACCAGCTCTTGGCAAACACCTTTCTTTGGTCCTATAGCAAAATGTAAAGGTAACTTCTTGTGTGATTCAAGCTGGCCTTGGAGCAAGCCATCCCAGCGGAGGAGGGTCTGGGTGATGCTGCAGCCGCTCCAGCCAGGGTTTGGTACTGACCACCTAGGAAGAAGCCGGCTTTCAAAAGGAAGGCAGCAGCTGGGTTGTCAATCTTGCCTCCGCGTATGGCAGCGTCTGGTGAAAAGCATTGCTCTTCAAGCTGTCATACGCCATAAATCGCTGCCCTGTTCTTTGATCAACGAAATGAAAGCCGCCGTAGAAAGGGGTCTGCTAACCTTGGCAAGCGGAGCAGCCGCATGAGAAAACGCGGTGCCTGACTCCCTCAGGGCTCCCCGCTTGCCGTAATTATCCTCAGCCTCGCTGCCAGCAATATCCCACCCCAGGCTTCCTGCAAGCTGGTGCATTTTGAGCTTGCAGGCTAGGCTCTTTCCCTACAGGGGAAATCCTTGAAATCGAGGACCCTCAGGAACTGGAGACCAAAATCAAATAGCTTCGAGCATGGTGTCTGTGTTGCATTTGACCGGCTAAGAAGCAACAGAACATCCGTATCGCGCGGTCAATTCTGGTGGCAGGAGATTGATGCGTGATGACCCCTGGTAGATCTCCGGGGTCTCGCTGCCTCCAAACTCAATACAATCTGCAGAGTTAAAAGAAAAAAAGAAGAGGAACAACTATCAAAATAATTCACAAGTTAGCAATCCTCCCTGTAGCCTGCTTGTTAAAATATTGCTCACGAGGAGCTGATAGACACTGAAATAAATAGCACTATGAGAGAGATAAGTGATGCATTAGACTTCTCACTAGTCCCCTGACTACAGCTACTATTGAAAAATCTGCCAAGAAATATTAGATGTGAAGTGGCTATGCAATGGCAGAGTAAAAAATATTAGGAACCACCAAAACCCCTCATTTGATGAAGACAAGAAGCTGGAGGAGGCATCTAAAACCTAGAAAAGCTTTCTAGGTACAAATCTGCTGCTGATACCAGGACGCCGCAGACTGAGGATATAAACCACAGGTAGCAACTAATTGTCCAGGTAATTTATTGTTGGTCCCGCAGACATAATTCTGGGATTCACTCGACCCTCAGGAGCACCCGGACACTGCACAGGTAGTACAGGTGCTTTCTAAAGAATGGAAATGCAGTCATGTCATGACTACGGCAAACGTCACAGTATTGTCCTTTCTACGGCTGAGGAGTACATGGGTAGGGAGGAGGAGTAAAAGGAGTTTTTTGGGTTTCTCTGAACCCTGATGAAGGCTCAGTAACCTCAGCGTGAATTTATAATCTGTCATTGCTTTTCAAAATACCATCAGAGAAACAGAGAGGCTCCTCACTTTGGACATCAGACTCCCTTGAAGACTTCATCTAGTCTTAAGCTTACGTTTACATATAGTATTTTTACTGTTTTAAAACATTCCCATTACGAGATGGCATAATTAAAGCCGGAACTCTCCTAGCTCAGATGCAGCAGCATCCAGGCAAAGGTGCCTTTAGGTAGGTGTTGCACATTCCTACAAATTTATGGAACGAAACCAGCAGAAGCCCCTTTTTACAGGTACAACCATCGCTGCACTACAAGCTCGTGTCTCTCTACCCACATCGCTCACGGACACGATGGAGTAAAAGCAATACAGAAACAACGCCTAGAGCCGCCTGAGCGACTCCGCGCTGTTCAGCAGAGACCTTCTGAGTCCCGCTGTGGTCGCTAGCTGGGCAAACATCCTGGGGATTGTGGCTAGCACCGCTTCAGAGAGCAGTGGCAAGGCAGGGAGCGGGGTCTGGCTGTTTTGGGGGGACCCTGCAAAGCATGGGACTTTCCAGTGCTCGGTTGTGGCCCGATAGCTGCGCTCAGGTATGCGTTTCCATTGCGAGACCACTGTGTGCCATCAAAGCAATGTTAAAATGGTAGTAATACTGAAGTTATCCAGAAATGTAACCCTAATCCTGATTTTCTCTTTGCCTTCCTGCCCAGCGTACTCCAGCAAGACAATACCAAGCTTTTCTAATGGCTTAGTTCAGAGGAGGACTTTTGCTGTATCAGATAAAATTCAGCTATTCCTGGCATTAATTACGTTAGCTATAAACATACAGGACACCAGAGACAGCCTTTGCAGGGGCTGCACATCCGCTGCAGTGACAGAGGCCGGTCCTTGTTTATTCTGCGTATCAGGACAACTGAGCAAATCGTGACCGGTGGCCGGTTACTGCAGAGACTTCCCCGTTACACACGTCAGCCCCAGACCTCCTCCGCCTGGCAGACCCTGCAGAGCTGCATCAGGGCATGGGGGGACTGAGCAACGCACAAACTAGCAGGAGAAACTCAGACCCCGATTCCTGACTCCTTTTACCATAGTTACAGTTTTCAGTTTGATGTTAGCAAGTAAATGAATCATTTTAATCAGATTCACACAGAAGCTTGTCTTAAAAGCTGAACGAAACACGTGCATGGGTTCTTGTCTGCTCAGACCCGCCAAAATATGAGGTGCTGAACTCCCCCTTCCCTTCTTCCCTGATGGAGAACAGCATCGTGCCAGGTTGGCAGCGTTGGCTACTGGTAGCTCAGCAGACAGCCTCGGTGCTCTGATGGTCAATGGTCACCCTCAATGGTGGTGGTGAGAGGGTCTGTAGTGGAACGCAGCACCACTTTAGCCCACGAGGAGTAGGGGTCAGGGCATCAGCCAGTTTTCACAGCGCCTTATGGTAATTCTGAATTCCTCATGGGAATGGGAAGACCCTTTTAAGATGAATTGACCTGAACTGTCTCCTTCCTACCATTTGCCCTCTACTTGGAGGAGGCAGGGAGGGAGGAAGGAAGAGCCTAACAGAGCAACTTTCTCTACAGAAGGAAGATGTCCACATCATAGTCCACTGGCATTTGGACAGGCACCTTGGGACAACCCTAAGTTTGATCATCCACTTAAGTTTGATCAACTCATTTCAAAGCCTCAGCTCTGATTACCATTGATGAACCAAACCAAGCGGTGACGTACCTCCCACCTCTCTCCTGCAGCAAAAATCATGACAAATTTGTAATACCCCAATGCTGCTGAAAAGAAGCAAGTCTTGTTGCCAGAAGTCTGCATATGTTCCTTGATGTCACCAAATCCATAAACATCATCTATAATGAGTGGAAGAGGAATGTTATATTACCTCTATTACAACAGGGTGACAGAGCAGAACAGCCTCTGTCAATAGACTGTGGTTTTGTGGGTCACAGAAGGGTTTTATTTCTCTCGTGGAGCCTTGAATCCCTGTTTTAAGACAACGAAGGGACCCACAAGGCAGCTTTAGAGCTGCTCCTTTTACTTCTCACCTGATCTGTATTTTGAGACGGCTTCTTAGAAGAAGGGCAAACGTAATAAGCCAGCTACTGTACTTTTTATAACTCTCAGTCAGGTCTTTGATTTGGGCCAGCAAGGAAGCTTGTTAGATCTGATAAAGCAACTAAGCATCTCTGGAAAACGCTATTAAAAGAACATGAAACAAATGAAAAGCTGGGACAGACTTAATGGTAAATACATGGCCTGGCAGTTCAGCACGGCTACATCCTGTTTGCCATTATTATTTAATACTGGCATCGATTGGTTGAAGGATGAGACAGACCAGGCAACCCTCTGTGGGGTTTACTTAAATACCATTTCACTTTGAAATTAAACAAGCCCACAAGCTTGGATCACACTGTCTTGTCAGGAAATTTTAATTAATTTGATTTAATGTCGGGGACTACTGTGGTCAAGCAGTAAACACCACCTCTTTGATCATCTGCGTGGACAAACCAAGTCCCTGCTGACATCAAGCAGTGCCCAACTCCAGGTTAGAACCGGTGCGGCATGAACCTGCTCCTCTGGAATAACAATCTGTACAGCCACTATCCCACATGCTGGTAGTTATAAGCTGCTCGTATGGAAACAGCTATCGCCATGGCTCAGGCTCTTTGCTCTTTGTATTAATTTTTCTGAGAGCCCAGAGAGGCCTAAAACAATTTACACCAGCACTCCGTTTCACGACAGTGATACGTGGATACGAAGGGAAGTCTGAAGAGTAATTATTTCCACCATCACCACGTTAGCTGCTGCCCTTTAATGGCAGAACAAGGCTAGTGACGCAGACAGGGAGGCCAAACTCACCAACTACCTCCATCAGGTATGCTGCAACCAAGCTAGCAAAACTCAATGCGAGACCACATAGAAAGGGAAGGTGATTTTAAGACTGATTTCACCCACTCGTTCTTTCATGCTCATCCTTGCACGTTCACATTCTCACTAGCACCAAGACACACGTGTCTAAGTGGTCCGTTGAGGACTGCCTATAGTGACACAGAGGTGAAGTCCTCGTCGTGCCTCTCCGATTCATCCCGAGCGGTGAAGACACCGTATGATATTTAGCCTTTACACTCTCTCTTAACACAGGCAGCTCTGGGCCTGCTTGAGTTGCATCACACTGTTGTTGCTCCACATCTGCATTGTGTTCGTATCTGAGGTATGGCCTTGCTGCCACCACTCCTTCTATTACGTTCTTCTCTGCTCTCCTCTTGCTGTTCTCAGCCTCCTGAATTGCAGCATATACACCATTCTTTGCCGTGATGATTTCCACACAGAACCATCTGTCTTCCAAAGTTCTCTGCAAGCACTGAGAGTCCCCACAGACACCCAGGTATTTAATTCCTGTTTGATACACAGTGCAAACAAAAGGCTGATTTGGCCAGCAGTTTATTCCCCGAGTTGTCCCTGGCAAGGAAGGTCACTTCACGTAGACCTGATAAATTGTCTTACAAACGGCCTGCTGATCACTGGCTGGAAATCTGTGGCTACATGCATCAATTCCCAACCTCCACCTGACTTTAAGCATTACTCTTTCCACCACCACCACCTAAATCTTTTCCTCAGAGGCAATTGAGAGGAGTTTGGAAGCAGGGTCATGGCAAAACAAAAACCAAACAAAAAACGAACGATGGAAAGATGAAGATGGAATACCTTAGAGAAGGGGAAGCTTCCCTCCCCGGTTTGGAGGTGTGCACCTTGCATGTACCTTGTACCGGCAGCACCATTAAAGGAGCTGCAGGAGAGTGCAGCTGAATAGCTTGGAGCATGGCTTTCTCTCCCCGAGACTGAGCAGCTGTCCTGGATTCAGATGTGGGCAAAGCTGCAAGGGAACAAGAGGGAGGACAGAGAGCAGCGACTCGCCGTTTTCTACAGGTTCTAACGAGCATTTGTATTTTTGTCTTATATGAGCAGATGTGAAACGCAGCCCATCTGTCTTTACAAGAATTGAGCTCGCTCTCAAGAAGCAAACCAACAATTTCTCTTCTCAACACCCATTTTTATTGCTTTTGACAATACACCATTGGAAGGAAAAAGAAATAATTTTCTGCTATTCTTTAGCCTCTTTCTTTACTAGAATAAGTAAATTCCCTGGAACTATTGATAAAAGGTAAATGGTTAACTTTGCATCCAAGCTGACAATGCAAGTAGAGAGAGCTGGAAATTCCCCAAAGCAGGCTACTCGTATAAGAATAGCACCACAAAACTGCCCAAGTAACCACTCTATGGAGTAATTAACTAACATTTGCATGGAGAACAAGTTCTTGCAGCCATTGCTAACAAGATTGAAAGTCTGTGTCTCAAGATGACATAGCAGAGGCTCAGGCTTGAAAGTGTCAGCAATGTTTAGTTCAAGCCAACAATAATCAACAAAAATCTTTTCACTCATTCCAACGGGCTTTGGCTAAGGTCCCTCACACATGCATGCACACACGCAAATCTTTCAAAACAGCCAGAAATGGTATCCTGAATGCCTTCAACTCCCAGCTCCTGCCACAGTCCAGCCTTCATCTACAAAATAAATATACACGGGTTTAACAATGAAGAATATCTACTTTCCTTCATTTGACACATTCTGTAAAGTGCTATGTTTCTAAATATACTGAGCTAAAATGATATATTGCTCTAGTATTTTAAATACAATAAATATAGACTGAGCTGTGTGCAACTTCAATTGCAAGTTTTATTCTTTTTTTAGTAGATATACTAAATTTAGTAATCAAAATAGCCTCCAATAGTACTCCATGAAAAACTAGTAAGAAGTTATAAATAAAATTACATCCTTCAAAGATAGCCTACGTGTCCACATTGCATGGATAAGTGTAGTGTTCCTGCAAGCATATGGGGCGAAGAAAAATAAGGAAGCTTAAAATTACCTAACAATAAAAAGCAAACCCATATGAGTTAATGCTACATATCCTCTCATAAACAGTCTGTTTTCTACATTTAATCTTGGTGCATACAACTCAGTTGTTCTATTTTTTTCCCCATTAAAAAACTCTTCCAGGAAGAACATCTTGCAAGATATGGGTTGATTCATCTTCATCTTGCTCCTTTTTACTGCAAAGTGGAAAAGATTCTTGAACAAACTGCCTACACATTGGACACTGCTGAAAATACTTAATGCAGCCATCACACAAGCACGCGTGCCTGCAGGGTAGGAGTACCCAGTTCACTGCGCCGTTTTGGCAAACAACACAGTCTTTGCTGTTTTCTTCATGCAATTCTGGTTCATCTTCAGCCAATCCAGCCTTTTCTAGCAAGCTTCTGTCAGTGCTTCTCTCACCAGGGGATGTATCGCTTGAAGACGGTGCAGTACTACTTGCAGACATGAAGAGTTGCTAAAATACACATATACACAAACATTTAGAAGTCAACAAACTCTCCCCCAATCCCTGAACACACACATGCAGTGCAAGTTCCACTGGGTCAGGTTCACTGGTTCCCACTGGGTGGAATGGTGCCAGACTCACTCTTTGCGTGAGTCCTGACAGTTGCCTGGCCTTCAGTTGAATGTATTTCAGAAGCATAAAATTACATAGAACACCGGGAAAATATTAAGTATAAGTCATCGAATTTTAGCTGAATCAAATCAATGTACATGCATGAACTTTAACAGAACTGCCCAGGTTTTGAACAGCTCAGGTTTCTGTTTCTGGGTCTATCCTTCTCTATGCCTAGAGGGATGCTTCTATCCATTCCTGTCAAAAACATATCCACCAAGCTGTCAAATCTACTTCACTCAAGCCACTCTGCTCTTGCTCATATTACAATCCCCTACTCCTTTTTGTCTTATTTTATGTGAAGCACAAATTCTTCTGGGCACGATCTCTTAATAAAGCCAGTTAAACTACAAAGATGCCCATAGAGAGCACACTACACAACTACACAAAACGCAGCTGCACAGTTATTTCTGTTCAGTTTAAGCAGTGTTTCTACAGCGATAACCATACATGAAAAGAAAGCTTAAGGGGAACAGGGAAGTTTACCTGGATCAACTATGTCAGCAAAAAATGGCCAGGACAAACATTTCTTTGGACAAATCTATTTCTGAATGAATGCTAATTGAGTCAATAGAATTAATTTGACCCAATTTCTAGCTTATCAGTATCATATGTTATTTTTATTATCACAGTAATATAAAATAGAATCACATCATCAACTGCCTGACAGACACAGGACAAAGATGATCCCACAACCTGTATAGATAAGGGAAACTGGAATGGAATAATGAGAGCATTGGTTTAACTTATAATGGTATGTGCTAGGCAGATTTCTAACCTTTGTGCATGTATCGCAGTAAAAAGAAATTAAAAAGTTTCTTCTGAGGCTTTCCCAATTGAAGGGCAGTATAAGAGAAAGTGCTGGTTTGAGAGACTAGCAAGGAGGTAACAAATGTTCTGTAGAGAGGAAGCATCTGACAGCTAGTTAATATCTTACTACTGCTTTGACCAATTGTATGAGGTTCAACAAGGCCAAGTGCCGGGTCCTGCACTTGGGCCACAACAACCCCATGCAGCACTACAGGCTTGGGGAGGAGTGGCTGGAAAGCTGCTGGGCAGAGAGGGACCTGGGGGTGTTGGTCGACAGCCGGCTGAACATGAGCCAGCAGTGTGCCCAGGTGGCCAAGAAGGCCAACGGCATCCTGGCTTGTATCAGGAATAGTGTGGCCAGCAGGACCAGGGCAGTGATCGTCCCCCCGTACTGGGCACTGGTGAGGCCGCACCTCGAGTGCTGTGTTCAGTTTTGGGCCCCTCACTCCAAGAAGGACATGGAGGGGCTGGAGCGTGTCCAGAGAAGGGCAACGAAGCTGGGGAAGGGTCTGGAGCACAAGTGCTGTGAGGAGCGGCTGAGGGACCTGGGGTTGTTCAGCCTGGAGAAGAGGAGGCTGAGGGGAGACCTTATCGCCCTCTACAACTGCCTGAGAGGAGTGTGTGGGGAGGTGGGGGGGAGACGCTTCTCCCAAGGAACAAGCGATAGGACGAGAGGCAATGGCCTCAAGTTGTGCCAGGGGAGGTTTAGATTGGATATTAGGAAAAACTTCTTCACAGAGAGGGTTGTCAAGCACTGGAACAGGCTGCCCAGGGAAGTGGTGGAGTCCCCATCCCTGGAGGTATTTAAAAGCCGGGCAGACGAGGCGCTTAGGGACATGGTTTAGTAGTGGCCAGGTACGGTTGGACTCGATGACCTTAAAGGTCTTTTCCAACCAAAAGATTCTGTGATTCTGTGATTTAATAAGCAGACAGGACCTAGGCCTCTAGATTAGAATCAAGTCATTTCTCCAGGAAATCTTGACTATTTTCATATAAAATATTTCTGTACAGTAACTTTGGCTGGAACTACTTAAGTGATAAAGTAATTTTAACTACTATCCAGTTCTTTGCATGACAAGAAAAGTCTTATACTAATTTAGGCTCCTGAAAGCCTACACAAACTAAACACCGTCGCCCAAATGAAACAAGATTCAGTACGTGGCTTACCTTCAGATCATGGTATTGACCTTGAGCTAGAAGTAGATACTGATATAATATTCTGCAGGAAAGTCTATAGCTCTCATCAGGAATGTGAATTACAGCCACCATTGAAATCTACCAAAAAAAAAAGCTATGTTTAATAACTTTCCTTTTCGTTACATGATTCATATAGAACAGTTTGCTTGAAAGATTGCATATTTTGTTACAACCTCTGACCTGCTTAATTTCCTTAGACACTCAGGACTTCAACAACATTGACTTCAAGCACAGATCAAAAAAATACGCTGGACAAGGTAAAAACAGGTTGTGGCACAAGGTAGCACTTTGTGGTGCTTCAGCTTTCTGCCCTTGTTCTCCATGGAGCCCTTCTATGGCCAGTCTACAGCAGAGACCTGCTCCGACCGCTCTCACCTAATGGAATTAGGCCCCAAACTGAAAAGGCACCTAAGCACATGCAGTTCTCCTGAAGGTAAGTGCTTATGCAGCCAAGGTAGGGCTTGCTTACACAGTCACAGGTGTGCCTCAGAGAGGCTACCACATAATGATTTCAACCAGAAGTAGCAGCTCCTACTCTCCTCTTTCCACTCCGCTAACTCATGATGAGCTCCTCCTGGATGGGAGAGAAGTTGACAAGCTGCAAGGAGTTTCCTACGGCAACCAAGCCCCAAGCGAGCGTGTGCACTTAAATCCCGTACAACTTCTACAGCTGCATCCCGGGCTGTCTTCCACGCAAGAAATGACCCTGTCAGCTGAAATCCGAGTGCAGAATTACAGGGGAACATGTAAAAGGCAAAGTCTTCTCTACGTTCTCCCACTTCCCTCACAAACACACGGACCGCAGTTTTTAGACTCCGAAAAGCATTTAGAAGTGTTGCTGACTGGCTTGTAAACCAGTAGGCAAAAGACAAATTTCACTGGAAAGGATTATGAAAGGACCCCATGGGCTGACTTTAGAGTCACTTTTCTGAAAATAAAAGCACTCTAAGCTTGCATGCTGTGCCTAATACCCCTCACCCTGCCCAAATTACATAATAGCCTCTAAAAAGCAGGAAAAAAAGAAAGTGAAATTCAATATTATTGTAGTTCCCAGAAGCTGTCAAAAGAGAAATGAAATATAGAAGAAAGCTGTTTTGTTTAAAAAAAAATTTAAAAGGCAACTCAGACTTGCACTTCAAAATCCACTACGAGGCTAATTATATGCAGAGTTTAAATATATATGTATCTATGCACATGTATTTATACTAAGTGAATTTACTATTCTTTGGCGATAAGGTCTTTTTTCCTAAATCACAATGCCTCAAAAAAAACCCCCGAACAAACCCAAACCCCAAAACCCACACCACTATTAGCTTTGTTTTGGAACCTGAAAGCCATTAAATCGCCATTAAAATGACAGGTTTTGTGTTTTGATGCTAAAAGTTTAAAAGCTAACAGTTCTCAGTGTATTTGTATTATGTCCTCCCACCATAAGATAAGTGCTTTCTCAATGATGACACATGTCCTCAATTCATACTTTGTTCAGGCACCTAGGCAACTTTTTAACGGTGAGCGGGACCAGTTCCTAATGCAAGCAGCTCGATCTTCAAGCTACTGTCTCCTCTGTACGTTATGCTGAGCTGTAGTGCAGAAACATATACAGTGATACTATGATCTAGTAGAAATGCTATGCTGTTTGATTACAGAACCCCTTCCCCTTGAGCACCAGGTATTTTCTCTCTTTGTAAATGCTTGTACACCATAATCAGGTTACTTCTCAGTCTTCCGTTTTATACACAGGCCTGAGATCTAAGCCTTCTTCCACTTTAGCCCTGCCAGCCTTCAGATAATTTCTGTAACTCTTATATATGGTCATGCTAATTTTCTGGAGCTAGAGGAAAATTACAGCACAAACCAAATAGGTGTGATCTGGCCACAAATACAGTTAGGATGAAAATTAGACCCTGCCCAGAAAAGAGATACTGGAACACCATCCATAGTGGTGGACACACACACAAATAATTCAAGATGGAGCTTGATGCACTGATGTGAGAATAATGCGGTAATACCATGCTGGCCACAGTGGCAAAGATCCCTTTCCACACTATATTTATATTTTACAAGTTTGTTTCAACAACAACAGATGCAATTTTGACATTTGTCTGTCAAGGAGTTCAGGTGGAGTTACTCCTTCGACCATATTAACAGATTCTAGTTGTGTTCCTTTTCTCCAAAACCAGAGGAAAAATACGTCCCCCACTCTCCTTCCATCCCTTTTCTTCTATGTTAAGGAACAAAAGAGAGGTGTTACAAATTCACGTCCACTCTAACGTCAAACACATTCAAATATGAAATTTACAGTCTCTTTATATTAAACTAATCTGAGCTCTAAACATATATAGATGTATTAATCTGGGAAATAGCTGGGGGTGGGGGCGGAATCTTGAGTGGGGACAGGAGGGAAGAAGGCAGTCCTAAGGTCAAGTGACAAGAAGCCAAGGGCAGGCATCACTTGGAAAGGCAACAGATTTCTTAGGCACTGGTGTGCTCACAATTTCCAAATGAAGGTATGGAAAAGTGTTCAGTGGATTTAGGCAATTTGCTTCCGAGTTCATTTGTATTATTGTTCAAGCAGCCAGTGCTATCAGGTTATCAACCAAATGAAAGATGGGAGATAAAAGCGTGTCCCAAATTGTTCCAAAAAGAATCAGTCAATTTAGAGTTTACAAGGGATATGGAACTGACGTTGCTTTAACTGTAAGAGGTTAGGAGGAGACCTTTTTGGCGAGCTGAGTATCTCGTGTCAGTCTGCTGCAAGACCTTCACACCTTCCTGTAAACAACCTGAAGCTGGCTACTGTGAGACATAATGTATGGCATTACACAGACTTGGGCCTGTTGCAGAAAGTTAATTTCTATGTTCCTAACAGTCAAGTCAGCAATCAGCTCAAATATCTGTGCCAGACACTAAAAAAAAAAAAAAAAAAAAAAAAACCCCNAAAAAAAAAAATCCTCCTACCTTGCCAACAGCAATCCAAAAGACCGTATCAGCACAAGAGCTCCACCACAGGTTTATGTGATCAGAAAAAATCAGAGTAGCAGCTTACTAACCTACCACAATCTTAGTTCATCTGTCCACAGGGCTTACCACAGAGACCTTTGCAGATATGAGCTTTGTGAAAATCATAAGCATCTTTTGAGTGGCATACATAATTTTTATATAACAATTATCCTTGCTCTCCTGGAGTCATCAGTGATAAAGTTAGGGACCAAATTCTGGGTGACAGGGAAAGGAGGCTGTTTTATTCAAGCCTGTCTTCTGAAACATTCAGACCTTAAATACAGTGACCCTAAAATATATTCTTATATTACTTACAATATCATATATTTCTCTGTCTTCTTCATCAGCTAACGTCAACAATGCTATCAACGGATAGCGAGATCTAGGCACTGGGCCAAAATCGACAACTTGAGCATCTTCTGGTAACTGACAATATTTTTCTTCCTTGTCATTTTTTTTAATGCTTTATATGTGTCAAGGAAAACAATCAGTGTCACTGCAATTGTAGACAAATGTGATGTTTGCATAAAGAAAATTTTTCATCATATTTGTTCATAAATATATTGTGCCAAGAACTGCCGAGTGTTCACAAGTCCCAACACTCCCTGTGCCAACAAATTAGCATATTTTGTCAAAACAAATTTTAAAAAGGATACAAGTACTGTTGTCGATAGAGGTATTCACTGTACAGAGCATCCTCTAATGCCTGAGGAGTCTTTATTCTGAAGCAGTAGACATGTTTCTGCAACGCTTCGTGGAGTTTTTGAACACTGCAGCCCCAGTAGCATGTAAGAATACAGTCTTCCAGACAATCAGGTGTCAGTGTTATACCCTCTTGCAGAAAGAAGATAAGGATTTCGTTAACTCACCCGTGTGCAGGAATTCTGGAACTGCTAAGTGTAGGTTCTTAAAGGGCAACAGGCAGAAAACAACTTCAGTGTCCCAAATTTTTATCATTATAATCTAATCTTCTATGAATTTAGACTAGGTTTAGTGCTTATGAAAGTCCATGGAGATGAGGACGTGGGTGTGAGGAGCTAAAATGGCTGATTAAGCTAACAGAAGTAGCACATGCATTTTATGAAGGGTAAATTTTAACTTCTGGTAACATTTTACACACTCACAGGCAGACGGAAGAGCACAACCCCTAGCCCAAAGTCCATTCCCTCTTTAGATAATGGTATTAATTGGATCACTGGCCTACCACACCCTCTCTGGTCTCAAAGAATACAGCCCTCTTGATCATGCAGAGGGAGGATAAAAAGAGGATCTACGTGCTCCATTTCTTTTCTAAAAATCAAGTACCCAAACCATTACCTTCTAAACACTTACTGCACAAACAGGAGCAGAACTCTTGAAAAGTCCCACCAAATTCAAGTGCTCAAACCTCCTGAAAAATCCAAGTTACCTGAAGACTAAGTTGTTGGGTTTGTTGTTTGGTTTTGTTTGTGTTTTTTTTGTTTGTTTGGTTGGTTGGTTTTTTTATGTTGGGGGAGGGGTAAAACTGCTGCAGCCCTTTTCTTATTCATAGGAAGGCTCCACGGCTGAATTGGTGGAAGATGCTCAGCCTTGCTTACTACTCCCCAATGATGCAGAAGGGCATGAATTTCACTTCCTATGTGGGTGGTTTCAGGGATGTTAGGAACTACTTGAACTCTGATCCAAATAGATATTTAAATTCAGTTTCCACTGAAGCACAGATAGGAAGAGAGGGAGATTTTTGAAAATTTATTCATTTATTAAAAGTAGTGCACTTCGAAACACCGCTGGAGATCTGGATTTAAGTGGGAGGCACATATTCTATAATGAATTCTATAGAATTCTACAATTCTGTGAAGTTTACAAAAACGCCCACAGTAGCTGGTAATCTGCAAATGTTTTTGTTACTTAAAAATCTGTTATAGCAGGAAGTGTTTCATTAATAAGAATTAAATTGTACTTAAATATCCAAACATTTCACTTTTAGAAGCACCATATTTATAAGCTGTGTAAAACTTATTTCTGTTGCAATGATGGGAGGAAGCGTGTTTCTGAGGAATTTTGATAAAGGAAAAGGGTGAGAGCGAGAAAACATAGTACTAAGTTCAGGAACTCAAACTGACAAAAATCAAGTACATCAGAAATCCACTGACTTGTTACTGAAGCTGTAGCAGGATGAGGGATTTCTAACCCAAAAGGATTCTTCACTTGTCTCATCCGCTTTTTCAAAACTCTTGTGCTGGATTCTGTTTCTTCTGAGTTTCTCAGAATAACAGGAACACCCAACCCAAACCTATGAGACATGAAACAAGAAGAACAAGTGGGTTAAGTGTTAGTGTTGACACATTTGGATTTTCCTTCAGCTCTAAACAGCAAGCAGGACAACAAATAGAGCTAGCTTGACTTTGCAGAATATCTGCTAGGATGCATGCATAATATAATCTGACTCCAGCTTTTTGTGACAGAAGGTAGGAGTCTTCACAGTGATACAGAAAATCTATAAGGGGGAATACTTTACTCCTGCAACGTTTTCAGAAAAAGAATAAAATTAAGGAGAATGGTCAATGCCCTCTAGTGGTGAACGGTTAGCCAGAGCTTTCTCCCAACTGACATTCTGCACATCCCACTACAGGACCAAAAAAAAAAGAAAAAAAATCGCTGCTTGCAAAGATGGAACAGCCTTAATGGACTGGGTGCTCAAAAGGAAGACCTTAGAGTAAATCATTCAGCCCTAAGATATTTCTAGCTGTAACTACAGCCAGCAAGATGTTTTTATGGGAGAATAAGATCCCGATTTCCCATGTAAACCTCAATGACAATAATATGCTGATATTAAATCAGGGGCTGTAAAGCCGCTGCTTTGAGCCAGAAACCAAGTGCAAAATAGTCAAGACTCTGAATCAAAGCTGAGACGCTAAGACCCCTTCAAACCTGAAACTAGCACGCTAGCCCAAGTGATACTCTGGCCCTAGAAGGATAATGAAGCAAAGGCTTAAAAGTTTAAACACTCTATGAATCAAAATAAAAATCAAAGAAAGTGAGGAAGAATATTTTGGGTTGATCTCTGACATCAATTAAAAATCCCAAGATTTTCATATTGCCTGGGGCTTTTAAAAGAACCGCTACAGAAGATCAGGATCTACAAAACAAGCTCCACAACCGACTTCCTTCTACACTTGGCTAACAATAATTCACTTTTTAAGGTGATAGCAATAACTTTCAATAACCAAAAGCTGTTTAGAGAAACTGTCCCAGATATGCAATCAGAAGACTACTTTGGAGACTGAAGAGATTTTCTTAACTGCATTAATCCAGTCCTGTCTCATTAGTAAGGCAAGAGGGAGCGGCTGTGGGAGCCTTTTGTTAACGCATTTTAGAAAACAGTTATTAATTAGCTCGGGCTGTACTTCCCTGAATTTGTGCTTTTGTCGCTGCCACCTGTACTGCTGAAGTGGTGGCCTGTTTAACGGCTTTGAGTTTTGGTTCCTGCAGTCATCAGCATATTGGGTGCTGGAAAACTCTGAATGGCACGAAGCATCGGCTCTTCCCTGCATCAATTGTCTCCATTTAGTATACTGAAATAGCAGCTGTTACGGTAAGATGGGTCTCGTATCAATAACTCAAGCTGAAAAGGGCACTACTAACTTCAGTGTAATCCGTTTGAAAATTGCTAAAGTAATTTCATGTACAATACAGCTCTGAGCCAAACTGACATTTTTGTGGCTTAACTGCTACATTTTCCTGGGTTTAAAATCTTTTGCAACTCCTGTGTGTCAAACGAAGAAGAAAAGCAGAGCTTTTACTGACATTGCGCTCCTTTCTGTTGATTCGTGTTGTGGGGGTGCTCTTTGTAAGACTAACAGGGGAAAACATCAGTCAAAAGTGATTTTCAAGTTGAGGGACCTACTTCAGAAAAAAATTCTCAAAGCCATTCTCAATAGTAACAACCTGTTCCTGGCAGTCTAACAAATGTTTGCCTTTACCATTTCACGTCTTGCGTGCCCGAGTGTCACAGATACGCCAAAGACAAAAGCGATTGAGCTGGTGGAAAATACTGTATACTCATTATTCCATCTTTAATAAATTTCTTTGGTTTGCTAGACTTTGATGGAAACATCTGCATTTCTTCGATGATATAATACAGGGCGCTCAGCCATACTTAGTTTGTGCGCACAGAGGGTCAAATCTCTGTCCGATGCAAGTCAACAGAGCCATGCTGACTTCACTGGGGCTGTAATGAAGTACACCAGTTAAACAACTTACTCACAAAGAAACCAGGTGCAGCAGCTGTTTCACTTATTGAATATCAAAAACTCAATGGAGCTAATCTCTCCAGACACACAGAAAGATGCCTCCTGTTTTATACCATCTGGCTGATTCCAAAGTAAAAACCCTGTTCTTTGGAAACTTTCTTCGCTGGTCGAAAGCACCAGGATAATCACCATGAAAAGCAGCCATAGAAAAAAGCCTCTAGTACAGTTTTAGCAGCAGCTGAAGGTAGAAAGGCCTTTCTGTTCAACAATAAGGTACAATGCTTCTGTAAATGTTAGGGTAGGATTCAGCGTAGGAAGGATGAATAAAGATATAGTTTTTATTTTATGATCTAACATTCTACCAGCCTAGGTCATTAGCTGGTATAGGGGAAAATTAATTTCTTCAGAACAACACTAGTTTAGAAAAGGCAGGAGTTTCCAAGAGTTTTGTCCACGAGTTGATTTCTCCAAACAACAGTCCGGACCTCAAACAGGTGCTGAGCCTATAGCTCCTCCTAACACGAGCATTCATCTCCAGCTAAAAAGACGACGCACAGGACCATATTCAGCTAATCTAAATTCCACTTCATTCCTGTGCCCAGAGCATCTAGTGGGCTGGCTCTAGAAAGCCACCTGTGCAGTAACCTACTTAGACTCTCTGAGCAGAGCCACAGGTATCCGGGGCTGGCCATAAAAACAGACGCTCATCAAATCCATGCATGATTTTGCAAATGAAAACATTAACATTCCTAAGCAGTTGGTGTTTTTCAGGCTGACTGACACCATCACGAACACATCCATAAAACAAGCTGACAATTGATGGCGAAAATTATGTGGGAAACAAAATGTCATTACAGCAATATATCAAGTATTATGCACTCATATGACACCGTATGCATTTATAGTGCTCTGTGCAGCAAATAAAGGATCGAGTTGTTTGCAGGAGTAAGTTCAAGAGCACTTGAACTGTAACTGTAGCTGCAGACACTGAAGTTGCTTGGAGGCTCTTGGTCATACGGCCACGGTATGGCGGAGTCCAAGGTAGCAGCAAATATTTAGGACGAGAGGAAATGGCCTCAAGTTGCGTCAGGGGAGGTTTTGATTAGATATTAGGAAAAACTTCATCACGGAAAGGGTTATCAAGCATTGGAACAGGCTGCCCAGGGAAGTGGTTGAGCCACCATCCCTGGAGGTATTTAAAAGCCGGGCAGACGAGGTGCTTAGTCACATGGTTTAGTGGTGGGCAGGTACAGTTGGACTCGATGATCTTAAAGGTCTTTTCCAACCAAATGATTCTATGATTCTACAATCTCTGAGCAGCTGTGCACATACTCACATACTTGTACGTGCTGAGCTCCTGGCTACTGCTTCTACTTGACTAACAGTTCTTTAACAAACTAGTTTGAAGACAGTTTGTATATATTTACGTAAACTGCAATAATATCTAGTGCAGGTGCACTTAGAATCTCTGATCCTGAAATAAAAACGCATCTGGACAGTCCTCTGCACAGCCTGTAGGCCAAAAAGCATCAATGGACACGTGTGCAAATGTAAGGATCTTCTGGCACACCTATTTCAGACATTTTACAGCAGGGGATTGCAAAGCATTTATTATAAGCACATAAATAATGATTAAATTGATAAAGGATCACCGGTTTGGGATATATGTGCAGGAGATTTATTTGAATCATGATTCAGTATCATTTTTTGGTAAAGACAGTATTTTTAAAGAACTGATGAAGCGAAAAAGGAAAAGTGGAGAGAAATGGATGGCAATATAAAACGATCAGTGTGCAGTGGGACAGAGAGAATTATGAAAAGGATTTCTACCACCTCTCTCTCCAAGTAAATAATGAGGTGGAGCTTCATCCAGCAGAAAGATAATGAAAAGACCAGTCTTGCCTTCACTACCACATATCCAGCACTAGGGGAGGCAGTGCAAAACAAGAACAAAAACTTTCCACAAAACATATCTGAAAGATCAAAAGATAGCTTAATTCACACCGAAAGGAATAGATGGCGTATGTTTGAGCCAGTGGCAGCTAACAAAGTGATGCAAAAAAGGGAAAGACTTTACACTAAAGGAGAAGTCAGGCAGAGTATTTATAAGCTGCCAAGAGAACAAACAGCTACAGCTAAAACATCTGTAATTCAAAGAGAGACAAATGAAGGAAAACACTGAAGCACAGCACTACAGATATTAATGTTAAGCCAATGGGAGGAAATGCAATAACTCTTAGTTTATTCTCTCCAGAAGTGCAGTGTATCCCCAATTCCTACATAAAATATTTTGATTGCTAATCAATGCTCTCCACTTGGCAAGTATCAGTATTTACATTTATGGACACTCCTGAGTTGGCAGGAAAACAAACAGAACAGGGCTGCAGACAGACATTCAGGGACCTGTTTCTGAAAAAGGCGACGGTGACATCCTTGCTGAACCCTCTTAAAGATGAGTAGGAGAGGGTCTTCCACTCATCACCCCTCTAGACATTTTAGCAGGTCAGCTGTTTAACGCTTCTCCCCACCCCAGTCCCAGCACACTGTTTCGTTCACCCCTTTCTCCCCTGAGCTTCAGCAGTGGAACAGACTGGTGCCCCATCAGTGGCCCTGGGTAGTCTCACACCTCAGTAACAACTCTGCCTTAAAGCCTGGCAGATTTAGCTGCTACCCGGCCTAATGCCAGGCACCTTACTCGGTATCTGCTCGTTTTACCTACTGCCAAGATTTGATATGTCCAGCTCCAACAGTGCCAAACTCTTCCCTCGGAGCAGCCCTCCCTGACCCCCACCCCCTCACTCAGGGTCAGGTCCTCTGCCGCCCACTCTGTTTTCTCCACAGCTTTCATCCGCCCCTTCTGCTGGAGCAGCCCCCTTCCCCTATGATCAGTGCTAGCCCCCCTCATCCTCCTTTCTTCAACACAGCCCCACTTCCCCGACCACCGCCAGGCCCCACGCACCCATCCCCACTGCCAGCCCCGGCGCTGTCCCACCCCAGGGCCACCCCACACCCCCGGAGTTCATTCACCAAGGGGTGCCAGCTCCCATTACCCCCTCCTACGCCGTGCCACCTCATTACACCGCCAGACCTCCGCGGCCAAGGCCCATCGCCCCAGACCGGCCTCCACGGGCAGGGCCGGCCCCACAGGGACGGTACTGACCCCACACGCTGCCCCCACAGCCGGCGCCGGCCGGCCGCCCCGCCGCACTCACCAGCCCAGCACCAGGCCGCTGGTAACGAGGAAGCAGACGAACACCACGGTGATGTAGAAGAGCGGCGAGTACTCATAAAGCGTGACGAGGAACACGGCGGCCATGGGGCCGAGCCGCACCGCCCGACGGCGGGGGAGAGCCAGGCCGCGCCGCCCACCCAACAACACAGCCCGCCGGCTCCCAGCGCCATGCGCATGCGCGGCCGCTGAGTGACGCCATTGCCCTCAGCTTGCCCGGAGGTGGGCGTGCCCGAGGGGCGGGGCTTCGTTGCCTAGTGACGGCCCGGCGCTTCCCCAGCTGCCTGGATTTCCACAAAGTGTTTAAGTAATAAAAACCGCATATGTGCCCAGCCGGCAGGACCCGCTTTCAAACACCTCCATGCCTTAACTGTGGCAACCCTGGCGCTTGGAAAACTGACCTCGAGTAAAGGTGGGATGCTGCCAAATTCCTCCCGTGACCTCTACTCCTAAACAGAGCGCTACACAAATATTTTTTGCATCCTGAAATGAATAAGCAACCTGCCTACCTAATACCGCACGAGGAAATATCTGTCTTTAAGAGCATACAGTGATTAACTGACACTTCAACAGCAGTCCTGCACTTCCACGGTGTTTACTTAAGCTCTTGTTGAAAATCTGTGATTTTACCTTATAGACCCAGCATTTAAGTCGTTAATATAATTTGCAAGAGGTCGTATCTGAGATGTTCTCTTCAAGCGAGCAAAGCGATGATATTCTTAATTCTTACTGTTATGGGATCGCCAAGAAAGCATTTTCTTTTCTGTTATGGCAGCTTAAATTCCCAGCAGCACGAAAAAGGGCAGATGTTCCCTCCAGCACCAAGGCAGACCTCTACAAACAGCCTATTATGGAAGAGAAGCATCTGCCTTGCACTCGATGCTTGTATTTGTGATTTGTGAGCTCCAAATCCTGGTTTACTTTCAGAATTACGCTCAGCCTATAGAAACAAGAAGCGCTGCGAGCAGCAGAACTTACTAAGTCTCATTTCCGTCTCCTGCTTGAGTTTGCTCACGTTTAATGAGACAGACACCCCAGATGAGGCTTTTTTAGCAGCTGTTTTTCTGTGCGTATTCTCTGGTGTTTTAGCAAAGGATGCAAAGTTACGAATAGGCCTTAATGGCCTCGTCTAACCGTGGTCACCCTCCACGGCCCTGCTCCTGACCCTGCCCGCGGGCTGATATCCCGGCCCAGCCTCGGCACCAGGGGGATCCTCTGCGGACCGGGGGTTAAATAGCCAGCCCTTCTCACCCCTGAGGCACATTAACCGCTCAGAAACCGAATCCCGGTCCCCCGCCCGCGGCCGCCCCGGCTGACAGGCCGCCCGTGAGGGAACGCCTTCCCGCCGCTTGCACACGGCCCCGCCCCGCCCCGTTGCCATGACTCCGCGGGAGGGCGGGGCCTCGGGGCCATGGCAACGGGGCGGGGCACAGCCGGCGCGGGGGGGGGGAGGCGAGGC
>VYZW01011862.1:41626-78942 GCA_013401315.1 Balaeniceps rex
ACTTAATATCTTCTCAATTTTGAAAACTACCCCGTGGAAGCATTTAGTATTAGAAAGACAAAATCCTTGTACAGCAAATCCATTCATTTATCTTTCCATCGAGTCTACGCGAACTTTCTCAAATTCTTGGAACTAATTTTTGTCATTCCAGTAATTCCTCAGTTGACTGAGTCAATCTTACTAAATTTCAGGGCAAAGCTTTGACTGTCCAGTTCTCATGCTAATATAGTCTTACAGGAACTAGATGATAACTAAGGGCTGAATTACAACTCTGGTTACTCTTGTACCAGACGTCTTGCATATATAACTTACTACACTGTTAAGAAGTTTACCTCTTTGCTCATTTCCTGTTATATGAACACCTGTTAATACTGTGTGCCTTTAATTTGTTAGCTTTAAAATGACTTGAGAATTTTACACTGCCACTTATTGCAAATTTGGTAAAAACTTTGTTAAAGAATCCAAGTAACATTTTTTCCTAGTGCCTAGTGTTGCAGTTGACATCTGTAAAATAAATAAATAAAAAAGCTTACCTCATTTTCTTTGAAATTCCAGTCATCTACTCCATTCGTAGGAGTCAGGAGGTTAAAGCTTTTCATGATAATGAATGATTTATATCTCTTTTGTTATAAAAGTTGGCCACACGTAGCTTTTGAGTACTTTAATGACAGTCTCTAACTTTCTTAAGTGCTTGTTGGTCAAAATTACATTCCAGATAAAGCTTTTGCATAAGTGATAATTTGATTTTCATTTACTTACGGTTCATCTCTTTGAGACAGCAAATATTCTAATGTGAAAATAGTATTTAACTTTTATAAATGACCAGTCTTTTTACAGGTCTGTTTTATATTGAATAG
Organism: Balaeniceps rex; assembly: GCA_013401315.1. Lineage (NCBI taxonomy): Eukaryota > Metazoa > Chordata > Aves > Pelecaniformes > Balaenicipitidae > Balaeniceps > Balaeniceps rex. The sequence continues at coordinate 42,484 of VYZW01011862.1, forward strand.
AGTAGTTGTCTGATATGGGACATGTTCAGCCCATGCAGTGGCAAAAGGAGTACTCATGTGACAGTATCTCACTATCTTGCTCGTGAGTGTTTGTTGTGCTACTGAGTATCTGTGTAAGAGCAGCTTCCTGTTGATAACATACCTTAAAATACAGCTGCCCTAACAAATCTGTTCGGTGGGAAGGAATGCAGCGTTAAATTTGGAGGCCAGTATTTCATGCTGTGAAACCTTTGCTGAAAGAAGGTTTATGTTTCGTTTGTAAACATATGTTGTGTTAGTGTTAAAACACTAATTCCTCTAAGATCACAAGGAATTCATTTGCAAAGGTCCTCAGTGTTGGTAAATCTCTTCTTAGTTTGATGTTACTGCTCATTTATTTGTATACGAATCTGACTTAGGAGCTTTTCAAAATACATGTTGCAATGATCCAATTAAATTGATCTTTCAGTGCGGGAAAAGAAATGCTTGTAATTAAAATTAAATGTCTGTGTTAACTTAGTGAACTGGAAAAACAATTTCATTTCCCTGGACAAAAAAATGTTGATTATGAAACTGTTGCTTGATCGTTCTGTACTACAGATCAATAAAACCCAACATCTTTTGTGACAAACACTGTATAAATAAGACTTTGGCTTAAGGAATAGTGTCCTTCTAAGCATCAGTCTTGAAACAGCAAGAATCTTGTTTGTTGGCATTGTGCTAAAGGTAAGACATGTCCAAGTACAGCATGGGTGAGAGGGAAGCTGCCACTTGTAACATTCAGCTTGATTTGCAGTGGGGAAAACTGGATTAATAATCTTTGTCATTGTACTTTGTACACTGGTGGGCTGCCAGCATCCAACTGCTGCTTGCTCAGGTCTTGACAAAAATAACTGTGGAAGGGGCCTGTCTCTCTCGGGAGGAGAAGGGAGGAGCTGCTGCAGTCAAATGATTGAGTTTGATTCTTCATCTCCACCTTCTGCCATGAAAATACTGCTACTTACGGCTGTATCTTCAGTCTGAGTTATTTTCACTTTGGTTGTTCTTGTTGCCTCCACTTAAGGACTTCTGCCTTGGGTGCTCCCCTTCAAGTCTTGTGGAAAGCAAACAAATCCTGATGAGAGCATTAAAGCCCACTTTCTTGTGAAAGGTGATGTTGATGCTGCTCAGCCCAGCAGTATTACTCCTCAAACAGTCTTGCTTGGTAGCTGTACCTCCTTCCCCTCATTTAGCTGTGGAAGTGAGGAAGCAGCTGCAGGTACTTGGAGAATGAGTGTGCAGAGGATGTTTGCTGTTCTAGGCTTGTTTGTGGTTTCCTTGGTTTCAATGCAGTGTTTTGACACAACTGCCTGCTGCTTACTGTCCTAGGCTCTTGAGATACAGGTAGTGCTAATATTTGATTAAACAAAGACGTTAATTATGTCAAAATCTTTCCTGCACAAATAATACTTGTTTTCATAATGTACTTTTCCCACCTTATCTTTAGAACTGTATTTTCTGTAGTGCTGCCCCCTTAAGATCAGCGGGAGGCAGATGTGTCCATGTTCAGAAGGCCAGTATGTTCTGACTGTGCTTTACTAGTGAGTTGCCCATCTGTAATCATACATTTGTCTTGAATTTTCAGATCTCTAAAGAGGGTTCAAACTAAAAGACAGCATAAATTAACTAATGCCACCTATGGGAGCCTTTGTAGCTAAAGGTCTGAGAGTCAGCATTTTCCATTGTGAACTCCTATTTTTCAGGAGTTAGTAGGTTGGCCGTAAAATCCTTGGCCTGGAGTTAAAGGTCTCTCACAAAGGGAGACTTCTGCCACAATTAATCTGGTTTGCTTTAAATACTGAATCGTTGGCTGGGATACAGCTCTTGTAATCCTATTAATTGATGGTAAGCTGAGTTAAAGCATGAGTTTGCATGTCAGCCCATAAAATGGACTGAACTGTTTGAATATTTTTAACAAAAAAAGATTAAATGCTGATATTTGCTGGTTTAAGTGTGTTTCTAGTATCACAAATGCTGTTTTGATCTATCAAAGGAGGCAATAATGCAGGTGTTGACACCTTTTCACTTCTCCAAAGGAGCATCTTATGCATTTGTACCAGGACTCCATTTTTGTATCTCTAACTGTAAAATAGCTAGTCCAGAAACAATGTTAAACTGGTAACAGGGGTCTGAATCAAGCATGCAAAAGCAAGGGAGTTCAATTCCTCACTTCACTGTGTTCAAAAAAGAAATGTCATGCAGCGTATTTTTTTGATAACATATCTAGTAACTGTGAAACAGCAGTGTGATGGGATACAAGAAGGGGCGCAGTGAAACTCTTGCTTTTGTTATGCGATCCAGACTTGACGTGACTTGTGTACAGTGACACGTCAGGCTTGGCACCAGTGCTGCCAGTGGTAAAAGGTGCGAGAGGTCCACGGCCAGTTTTGAGAATTTGGTGATTCCATGAAAATATCAGTAACCAGTACAACTTCCATATGCTGTTTAGTCTCTGCTAGTTCACATTGCATGTTTACTTTAAACCAAATCTTTTTTGCTAAGCATGGTGCTTGTATTGGTTTAAATAAAATGTTTAATTAAGAGGTTCTGTTGCCCTGTTTTAATTGCAGAGTAGCACATCTAGCATGGGTGTCTGACCGGGGAAAAGCTATTAATACGCGGTATGACTTTCTTCCTTTTCTCAGCTTCCTGGAGTTTGCTTTCGACTTGTAGCGTGGTTTTCGGTCTTGAATGTGCTCCCTCACTTGCTCTTCTACCTAAAATAATTCTGCTTTCCATCTGTTGCGAAGGGTGGCAGCAAGGGAGAGGAGAGGACAGCAGCTGATGGAGTACTGCGGGATAACTGCCGTCCTCCTCCACTGCTTTGCACCTCGGTGTCACAAAATTCAGTGTGTGTTACTTCTGTGAGCTGCAAGACAGCATGGGGGCTAGATTTCATTCTGAAATGCCACTTAGGCTTCCACATTGCACCTCTCCCACAAGGTCAAGGCTCCTGGCATAACCTGGAGCTGTGAAATACAATATAGAGTGCAGGTGCCAACTGAGTAATGTTAGAGTAGTTGTCAAGGAGACCCCAGAGCTTGGAGGAGTCAAAGGAACTTAGTTGTACCTTTTCCTTCTCACAGTCATCGGTTCATCTCTTTCCTGTCCAAGAGACTGCTAGATTAATTTGATCAAAGCACTCCTTTTCCTCATTCTTGCTGACTGTTTCTTCCTTTCCTGATCTTTGGTGATTCCCCCCCTCCCTCCCCCCTGTATTTTTGAAAAAAAACTACTAAAGATAATCCAAGGAATTCAGCTTCGGTAGCTGACACACATTGTTTCTGCCAATGCTGAAGAATAGCATTAATGGGCCACAGATTAGCTGTGAGAGAAGTAACCCTCTTCTCTCTCAGGTGAGAGCTCTGTGAAGAAGGTGCACAGCTGCTTCAGCACATCTGGCTCTTGAGTGGCATCTTGGTCACCTAAGTATGCTGCAACAAAATCTGTTGCCAAAAGCTCTGAAAAAAACAGCTAAGCTGCTGTGGGAGAAGAATGGTTCTCAAGAACAGCTGATTAAAGGGAAGGAGGGGGAGGAAAAAGGAATAAATAGCTCTCACATCAGAGGGGGAGGTCACCTGTGGAGTCCTGTGGCATTCTCTGTTCATTAAGTATGCTTAACTAGAAAATGAGGTGATAGTTTACTGGTACTACTACTAGATCATTGAGACAGTAAAAATGAAAACTGACTATAAAGAGAATTGTAGGGAGATCTAGGGATATGAAGGGCAGCTGCTTTCATTTGGGAAAGGTCATTGATTTGTAATAGTTATACGAAAAGGGCAGTGCATTAAAGTCAGTGGTTATTAAAGCTAGAGAAGGGAATAGGAAACAAAATGGAAATCCTCTGTACAGCAGTACAAATCTGCAATGTACATGTAGCCTGAGTATCACACACAGCTGATGCTTTTTCTTCTCAGTTTGTGAATAGATGGCTGGCCCAGGGCTAGGAGGAGTTCGCTAAGGAGATTCCTTGACTTGGCAGAGCCTTTGAGGATGATGCAGGGAAAAAGAGAAATGTAGTTGGTTCTGGAGAAGCTGGAAGAGGAGCTGGGGCAATCGCTGCCCATATGTGCTGGAGTCTCCTGGCAGCGAAAGGGATGGCAGTCGAAGGGTCTTGTGAGCGTGCCTGTGCCTGCTGTTCCATGTCCCTCATAGGTTGTGGAATTGACTGAAGTACAAGCTGGCTCCCCCATGCTCCTTACCCGCTCCTTGCCAGGTGAAGGTCCTGGCACGTTGTGTTTGGGTGCACGTGAGGGTGGGGAAGACAAGCACAAGCAGGTACACTACTGATGCGGTGCCGTTGAGAGGCAGAATGGCTGGATGTTGAGCACCCTTAAGGGGGAGTGCTGGTGGGGCCGGCAGGGAGGCTGTGGGACTCTGCGTGTATCAGAGCGGCTGGGGTTTATTCTGCTAGGCTGGTGTATGGTAGGAGTGATGATTTAAGGTGGGCCTCACCCCTTGGAACCAAAATGAGGACATGTGGCAGGTGGGCCATCCCTTGCACTTGTTAGTTTGCACAGTCACCTCAGCTGCAGTTTTGATGATGCCCCCCAGGGCCTTCTGCAGCAGCAGGGGAGACGTCACCTGTGCAAAGACATTGCGGGGGTTGACTAAGGCACCTCTCTTGGTAGCTGCAGGCATGCTAGCTGCTGTAGAGACCCAATAAAGCTTTGGCCTGGTCTAGTAGGATTGTTCCTGTGTTACAGTAGAAAACAGAACAAGACTTGTCAATCTCTTAAGATGTGGCCGGTTAGAGAAGAAACCATGCTCAGCTTCATGTGGGAAAGCCTGCACAGAGGGGCTTAGAGACCTCAGTGCTGGAGCTCTTGGATTTTGCTTCTACGTGTATGACTCTAGTTTGGTAACAGTCATTCTCTGCAGGGTCTTCTTCCTTCCAACAGCGAAGGAAGAGCTGTGGACATGGTACCAAGTTTGTGGAGTAACTGCTTCTTCCCTTTCTACTCCAGAAGGGTGTTGAGTCCAGGGAATCAGGCCTGTGTGCTGGGCTGGCCTCCAGGCTGGTCTGGGTACGCAGCTTAAATTGTAACTGCTGGGTAAGAGAGAATTTTTCTGGGAAACGCGAGGAAGCCCTGGTGTTCCTAGAGAGCAGTCTTGAACTGCCAGATATGCAGGCATATAGGTTCTGCAAGGAAAAGGAGTTGTAGTTCTCAAAATATATCTCTGGGGTCAACAGTCGATCTTGGGGAACTGGCAACCTCTCTCTGGGCTGTTGTATAAGGTAGCGGACTGGCTTGATTTGTGCTGTACTCAAGCTGTTGGGAGCTTCATTTCCAGCCATGTTTCAGTAAACACAACAGTTCTGAAGTACAAGGAGCCCTGGCATTAGCTTTTAATTTCTCCATTTGTATCTGCCAGGACACTATATTGGAATGCTGAGCGTAAGGCTGAGCAATTCTATACCTCAATTTTTCTATTAACACTCAGTTTTCATTTTGTGGAAAACGGTGAAGGAGAATGGTGGAATACTAAACAGTGAATGTTCTCTGGTAGTGCTTAGGACGCTACTGGCACGTAAAATTTTATTCACATCTGTGTAAACTTGGCCACTGTTCCCCTCCCGGTTCTCGTTGGCTTTCTTCCATATCTGCTGTTCCTTTTGGTGATTATGTGATGTCGTGGGGATAACAGGCTGTCTGCTGCAGTATGTGCGGTACCTTGTACAGCCTCGCCTTGGTCTGACTAGGCTCTATGCCTTTTCTCTAATGCTCCCATAAAGTGAAGGAGATGATTTTAATACATTTGCATAGATGTAGTTAATCAGCGTGGTCTGTTTTGTCACACCACAGGGGGATTGCCTCCTCTGGACTGTTTTGTCATGTTTCATTCTTTCAGGGGCTGCAAATGTACTCTTGGTTGACCTCGTTCACCTTTGGGGATAAGCGAGACATCTCACACAGAACGTGATTGAGCTCAGCTGAAGCTCCCCTGACAGCTCTAGCAGTTCCTCAGCAGGAGACAGAGGGGAGAAGAGAGCAATTATCAGCCAGAAAGACTCTGAATGCAGAACAGATGTGAACGCTGGGAAAACAGCATGGCTGTCTTTCATGGCAAATTTACTACTGCGATGGGGAAGTCCCATCAAGGCTTTTTGAAAAGCGCACTGTTAACCGCTCCTGCTGTTGTGTGCCATGGCAGGCAGCTGGTAGCATGACTGCAGCTTCTCTTCCCTTTTCTGCAGTACTCAGCTCGACAATTAATATAATGCACCCTAGAAATCCCCATGCCAAACAGCTCTGTTGTTGTCACCTCTTTTCTGCAGAAAATGGGAAGACAGCAGAAGAAAACGGGGCAGAAAATGTTCAGTTGAAAGGCAAAGGGGCACCAGCCATCTTACACTTTCACTAAGGTCTTAGAGGGCAGAAGTAGAGCAGAAAGTTAGGGGTCAGCGCCCTTATTGAGCTGAATAAGGAACAAGGGAGATTTAGCATTTCTTCAAAATAACATCTAATTTTAAATATCCGCCGTTGGAAAATGCTGCTGGATAACTGGAAGGAGAATGTGCCCGCCTTGCTCACAAATGCTGTCTGCCTGGCCATCTGCTCTGACAGCAACAAATCCTGGATTGATTTGCGAATGTGATTAATTCAGCTAGGACGACTGGATCAAGGGATCAGCTAGAGACAATATTTATACTCTACCTCCAACTGTGAATGTGCAATTGTTTGGTTCAGAAGTACAAAACAAATTGTATAGCTGTATTACTGGAAGAATGGAAAAATAGATGCAGCCACTCAACAGCCCTTTTTTCCATAGATGGCCCCATTCCAAGGTCTGTAAGTACAGTCTAGCATAAGCCTGCTTTCCCTGTCTGTGAGGTGAAGCAGAGCTCTTCTCATTTTACAGAGAGCTTCTACATCTTTCTTCCCCTTTCTTCCCCTTTCTTCCCTGCTGCTGTTGCTCTCCTTGCTGCAGTTTAGTCCTAAGATCTTGGAGCTGCTGGCTCTGCGACCTTGTCCGCATGGCCTGGAGAGACAGACATGGAGTGCGAGCCAGCCACCCCACCCTGCTCCCTGTGCCTGAGGTCACTGATGGCAGAAGTGGTACTGATCAAAACCAAGATTTGTAAAGGAATTTATATGTAGATGATGGCTTTTGAAATCCTATTTAGTGTGATTTAAGTGTGTAAATACACGTTGGGCCTGAAGGTGCCACACTTGAGGCCACATGGGATGGCTGTGGGAGAACAGGGAGACCAAAGTCTCCTGCTGTCCCATGCCAACTCTTTATTCTCCCTCACAAATTTTGAAGCGTGCTGCAGATCTGCTGGGACTGAAAGAGCTGCTTGGGGAAGCACATGGTTGTGGTAACTGGGCTGTGTCTTCTGGCTGTTGACAAGACACCGAGCCCCGAACAGCTTATTTTTTTTGATACAAAGCAGAAGTTGCATGTATCTTCCCTCCTTTTGGGCAGAAACAATAATGGTGTTACAGCTGGTGGAAGAGTGAGTGCCTCATTTGTCGCAGTGAGTAGCTGCCCTGGCTCTGCCTTGATGCAATCTTCCCACCATATCCAGTGTGACCAGGTTTCTGCTAAAACGATTAGCAGTGAAATAGTTAACAAGGGAGACTTTTTCAGGTGTTGTCATTCAGTACCAGATGTAACACCATCTTCAAGTGCTACACTATGGTTTCAGCTTCTGTTTATTCGGCTGATATCACTGCACTGGTTTATATTTGGATCAGAACTTAAAAGTTCTTCTTTGAAGAGCTAAGGAGTAAGGGTGGCATTTTCAGAGTCATCGCTGCTACAGTTAGACTAACGCAGAATGTTTTGGAAAATCCCCCTCTTAGTTTGTTAATGAGCAGCTGAATCCTGAAGCACATTATAAAATAGTTCTGGAAAAAAACAATTATTGGTGTCTTTGCCCGATAACATCCTGGTATTATGCCATGGGCTCAGAGTTGTACAGGTAGCCATTAACAGGAGCTCTACACAGCAAGAGAAAAACAAACCCTGTTATTAAAAGGACAGGTTGAGTAGTCAGTATTTAGCCTGCCAAAAGAAAACTGTTGCCATCTGACAGTAAATGTTGGAGGGATTGAGGCCACGAGTGGATTCCATAATGAGAATGTGGTGCGATGCCTGACAGCGTCTGTGTTTTGAAATTGAGTTTTAAACATGATTCTTGTTTCTGTTGAGACTTTCTTTCATGTGCAAAGGAATTTATAATGTTAATTTTTTTATGTGGTCACATACATAATGGTAGAGTCTAAACAGGGATTCTACAGATGAGTTAATTAGCACGTCCAGAAAGGATATTTGCCAGTTCGGAAAGGAAGTTGGTGTGCTCACAAGGCCAGGGATCTTTTCATCCTGCTGATCAAAGATTGAGCGGTGAACCAACGTCCTCCATCCTGGTGTCTGTTAGCGCATAAATGAGGTAAGCAGGTGCAGAAACTGTGTACTTTTGCTGCTTCTGACATATATTTAAAAGGTGTTCAGAAAGGTGACCTCTGCTAGACTACATTAGAGGTACTTGGAGAGTCTCTTCTAAACTGTAGATAAATATTCAGATTTTCCTCTCCTGAAAACCCAGTAAGTGAAGTCTTTATTGAACTCAGCAGGATTTTTATTACCGAGTCCAATAGTATTAGATTCTTCCCTGATACCTATAACTGAAATGACTGTTTTTCCAGGGCTATTATTTTTAATGTTGAAGAATGTGGTTAACCCATGCATTTCTACCACGATAATTCAGAGAAATGGCTCTGTAATCTTCCCTCACAGCTCTCTGCCAAAGCACTGTTGTCATGACCTGCCAGAGTCATCTTTCTTCAGCTAAATCTTCCTTATGAACAGACTGTAACACGATGAATTATGACTGATTATATAACTGTTTTCCGATAAGGACAAATACTTGAGAGGGATTTAAGATGAAGTGAACAGACGCTGACATTTTCCCTTGGGATTCCAATCAGGATTAAACTCAATGAGTCCAGGCTAGAAGGAAAGTGCATTAAAAGCTATAGGCCACCTCCAGATCTCCACTGTCTCTTCCTTACATTGTTTACCAAGTTTAATTGGAGAAAATTCTGAGAAGGTACTCAGTTGTTGTTTGATTTGAGATCCCAAATAAATGAATGAAATGAGAATTGCTTAGACCCTTTTCTACAGAATTCGCTTTTAATTTCCTTTTGTGTTATCTTAAAAAGACAATCTATAATACAAGAAATCCTTCAATGAACAAATCTTTGTTGTACAAGATCACAGCTGCCTTCCACTTTTCCCAACAAGATAATTGCAGTTGTATGGTATGCAAGCATCAGAGGTAATAAAATGTTGCATTCCTTGAGGCAGAACCAGTAATAATTGCAAATGCAAATACACGGCTGACGCACCTTTTTATTTCTGGTACTACACATCCCTATTCCACAACGTTCTGTTGTACAAGAACAGAGAATGTAATTAGCAACTGTGCTGGGCTGACCCTGGCTGGATGCCAGGTGCCCACCAACACCATTCTATCACTCCCCTCCTCAGCTGGGCAGGGGAGAGAAAATATAACGAAAGGCTGGTGGGTCGAGATAAGGACAGGGAGAGATCACTCAGCAATTACTGTCATGGGCAAAACAGACTCTGCTTGGGGAAATTAGTTTATTACCAGTGAAATCAGAGTAGGGTAATGAGAAATAAAAACTAAATCTTAAAACCCCTTCCCCCTACCCCTCCCTTCTTCCCAGGCTCAACTTCACTCCCGATTTTCCTCCCTCCTCCCCCTGAGCGGGACGGGGAATGGTGGTTGCAGTCAGTTCATCACACGTTGTCTCTGCCGCTCCTTCTTCCTCACGGGGAGGACTCCTCACACTCTTCCCCTGCTCCAGCATGGGGTCCCTCCCAGGGGAGACAGTCCTCCATGAACTTCTCCAATGTGTGTCCTTCCCACGGGCTGCAGTTCTTCACGAACTGCTCCAGCGTGGGTCCCTTCCACAGGGTGCAGTCCTTCAGGAGCAGACTGCTCCAGCGTGGGTCCCCCACGGGGTCACAAGTCCTGCCAGCAAACCTGCTCCAGCGTGGGCTCCTCTCTCCATGGGTCCACAGGTCCTGCCAGGAGCCTGCTGCAGCGTGGGCTTCCCATGGGGTCACAGCCTGCTTTGGGCACATCCACCTGCTCCAGCACGGGGTCCTCCATGGGCTGCAGGTGGATATCTGCTCCACCATGGACCTCCCTGGGCTGCAGGGTGACAGCCTGGCTCACCATGGTCTTCACCACAGGTGCAGGGGAATCTCTGCTCTGGCACCTGGAGCACCTCCTCCCCCTCCTTCTTCACTGACCTTGGTGTCTGCAGAGTCGTTCCTCTCACATGTTCTCAGTCCTCTCTCCAGCTGCAGTTGCTGTTGTGCAGCAACTTTCCCCCCTTCTTAAATATGTTATCCCAGAGGCGCTACCACCGTTGCTGATGGGCTTGGCCTTGGCCAGCAGCAGGTCCATCTTGGAGCCAGCTGGCATTGGCTCTATCGGACATAGGCGAAGCTTCTAGCAGCTTCTCACAGAAGCCACCCCTGCAGCCCCCCTGCTCACGCCAAGATGGAAGGAAACTGCGATGGGCTCAGCCCTTACTGATGTTCTTATTGCCTGGTGGTCATCTTGTCTGGCCCCCTTGGAAGGGGATGGGAAGGCTCCTGGGGCAGAGCAGGGGCTGGCTCCTGGCCACGCTCACCCATCCTTTTCTTACCTTTTAATTAATATTCACTAAGGTTAATGTTTAAATCTGTTTTCTGGGTTTCACGTTGAAGTTTCATCGGTCATAATGACACGGCAGCATTTTTATGGGAGGAGTTTGTGGACGAGATGAGTGATTTTATACTGAAAGATCAACTTCATGTTCGCAACAACTGATTTCCTAAAGACAGCTCATTTGCTACAGTTTCCCCTCTTATTTTGGTGAAGAAATAAAGCTTCTGCTCATCTCTCGTTGTGACACTCAATTAATTGCGTGTAAAGCTCTCCAGCAGATATCACCGGAAAACACTGTTTGCTATTTGGCAGCTGTTAGTTTTATGGAAATCATTACTTAACACCGCTCATCTGGAGGAAACGAGTGCAGCGATACCGCCCAGATTTTCCTTTATGGCAAGGTATCATTGCCTAAAACTGGAACGACTTTTATATGACCCTGCAGAAGGAAAATACGTGATGTTCTCCTCCAACTATTTGTTTTCTTGCTGTTTCTTTTGAGCGAGCCCCAAACTGTATCAATCTGGGACTGTATAAACTCGTTACGCCGTTCCTCCGGGGCACGCGCCGTGCACCCTTCCCCACTATTTCTTCCTGAGAGGAATTTCCCTTTTCTCCAGACACAGCTTGTACTTGCCAAGCAATCCCCTCCGCCACGGCACTACCATTTACTGTGCTCACTCGCCTGCCTCCTGCATTTTAACCTGAAAACCGTCTTCTTCTCTAGCTTTAAGTCGAATTGCATTGTCAAGTTGATTTTTTACCCCCGTTTCCTTGTTCTTTGGCTCCGCGGGGTGGCAGATGTATATTTGCACGCCCCGTTTCTCACGCCCTGTGGGTCCCCGCGGCGATGGCGGCGTGGTTTCGCTGTAGGTATCAAGGCGTGAGGAAAAAACAAACAAACAAACAAACAACCCCCAAACCGACCCACCCCAACACTCCCGTGAGGAAATGGCGGCCCCCGCCCTGGCGGAGGTGCCGGCGGGCGCCGGCAGGGGGCGCTCGCCGCGGGGCGGGGCGGGGCGGGCCCGTCCCGGCGGTGAATGATCGCGCCCGGCATCCCCCGCGCGCTCCCGGCCCGCCCGGCCCCGCCGCCATGGCCTTCACCTTCGCCGCCTTCTGCTACATGCTGGCGCTGCTGCTCACCGCCGCCCTCATCTTCTTCGCTATCTGGCATGTGAGTGTGCGGCGGGCGGGCGGGGGTGAGCGCCGTTCGTCCGTCCCTCCCGTCCGGCCTGAGGGGCGGTTGTCCCGCGTCCCGTCCCGCCTCCCGGGCTGAGGGGAGAGCCGCCGGGCCGGGGCCGGGGTCGGGGTCCTGCCGTTGCGGCCTTTTCCCGTGGAGCCGCCGCTTCCCGGGTGGAGGCCCTGGGCGCTTCCCGGCCCGCTCTCCCGCGCAGGCCGGGCCGGGGCAGGTGTCCGTCCGTCTGTCCGTCCGCCGCCAGAAGGGGCGGCCCGGATGGCCGCTCTGGCGGCGGGGCGCGTTTTGCCGCTCTTTGTGTCGGTGCCGCGGCGGTTCAAAGGCCGCCGGCTGCCCGCGGGGCGCGGCTGCCCCTCAGCCCGTCCCGCTGCCGGTGCCTTCGCTGGCAGAACGGCCGCAAGAGAAGCGCGGGGTTTGGGGCGGGGGAGAGGCACGGCCGAGGCCGGTGAAACCGAACGCGAACCCGCAGCCGGGCCGCCCCGGGGGAGGGCGGTCGGCCGGCCTGCGGGGCCGGAACGCGTTGCGGGGTTCTCCCGTGAGGAACCCCCGAAGGGTCTCCCCGCAGAGCCGCGGCGGCAGGGCCGGAGTCTCCTGGGCATCTCCTCGCTGCCCCGGGGCTGGCGGGGCGCCCGGGGGCCTCTCCGCAATGCCTCAGCCGGGACCGTGCTGCGCCGCTTCCCCGGGGCTCGCACCGGCCCCCGGGAGCTGCGTCGGAACGCCAGGTACCGCATCCACTCCCCGCCTTCATCCTCACCTGGAACAGGTGCAAATCTGGCGGTGTTTGTCCGTGGATAAAACGCGTTTTCCAGTGCTGATGTGAGATACGTCCTTTTTATTAAATGCTCTTCTAAATGAGTGCACTCTTTTTAAAATAGTGGTTGAAAACGTCTTAGTCTGAAGTCAGTTTGGCTGCTTATTTAACAGAAATACTGAGTTGTGTTGCGTTCTTTTCGTGCTCTATCTTAAGACTTACTTTTTGAGATTTTTAAAATTATTATTGTTTTTTTGGTGAGAGTTCCATCTTGAACCTGATGCAGGGAGAGGCAGGAACCTACCGCGGGTCAGCTGTGAGATATGGCTCTAGCAGAGGATGCGAGGAGGATTTTGTTCTTAGCACTATTTCAGGCTCCATAGTTATCCTTAACAAAAACTGTTCTGTTCTAATATAAGCCTGTCCTGTAAACATATTGGGGCTTAAACTGAGTATAAATGAATTTCATACTGATAATAAGTTGGTCAGTCTTCTTTAATGTTTGTCACGACATTTGTTGTGTGGAAGTGGCTTTTGTTTCATGCTGCATCTTTGTCTGATTTTTATGGCATGAAAAGGTGGAGTGTACGTGGTGGGTTTGTTTTTTTTTTGGATGCACCTTTTGGATGTATACGCAGGGTCAGCATTTACTTTGACAATGAGACAAAATGTTTGGCTGCTTTTAAGATTGCTGTTGCTTTTTCTTGACTAACGAACCCTGTGTCAGGTTCCTGCTGGCAATGAGGAGATTCACTTGTGGCGTTTGGGGTAGGCGCACAGCGAGCGGGGTTAAAAACTGCGGAAAGGGACGTTGGAAATACTGGTGGGGAAGTAAAAAGGCAGAGTGTGGGCAGAGGTCTGTGAACGCCTGAAGTACCGTCTGCTTTTTTGTTTGTATAAGCTATTTCAAATGGGTTTATGACAATGAAACATACTCAGCAGAATTACTTTCCTGAATATGGCGGCAGCACTTGATTGTTATGGCTCTATACCAAAATGTTACTTTTCATGGATAGAATACAATGTTGTTGAAGAACATTGGGCTGAACATGGGCTGAAGAATCACAGCTGTTTCAATTTTTTTCTAGATTATAGCGTTTGATGAACTGAAGACCGATTACAAGAATCCCATAGACCAATGTAACACACTCAATCCTGTAAGTTGCATGCTAAACGTCTTTTTTTTTTTTTTTTTTTTTAAATAGATGTATGTGAAGTGATTGGTTTTGATGTTGCCTTGATATACTCAAACTAGACAATAGAATTGCATCTGGGTGGACAAAACCTAGCTGTTCGATAGAAGTCATAGGGAAGAGTCTTTGTCTGATGCTTTACTTTCAACTTGAATATTCTGACTGTTATTAATCTGCCGGTGATCTTGTCAGCTGTCGTACTAACATTCTTTCAATCTGCTTTCTACGTTTTCGGCACAAAGACAGTTGAAAAGGTCAAAAAGATTAAAAGAGTCAAAATTGCATTAAAGGTGTGTACTGCTTTTCAGTTTAATGTTTTTAATGCCACTTCCCTTTCATTTTGTTAGGAACATTTGTAATACTATTAAGCTGTTTTGTTTAGTGTGCCCGTTCATCTGCTCGTTATTTGTTTGTTGGGGTTGATGATAACGTCATGGATTTCCACATTTTGTGCAAAACAATTTTGCTTGCTTACCCAGTGAAGTGGGGAAAACTGTTACATGCCTGTTATGTATGTCCTATCGATCAGCTGAAGTAATGTCAGATAGAAATAAATAGTACTTCTCAAGCAGGATTTATTGAACTCTGAGATTATAGGAGACTAGTTGTTTTTCTAAGCATTGACCAAGTAAATTCTGGTCTTGTTTGAGGATTTAGGTGGGCATAACGTGATAGGCGTTATCTTCACTTCTTTGTTTTATGTTCCAGGGTCAGGGGTGTATCTTGGTGTCCCCTTGGATGCAACTCTGACACTCCTTGGTTTGTGAAAAGACTTTGAGACAAACTATTTGCTTGCATCTGTAACAGGCCAATAATAAAAGGGATACTTGTTAAAGAGCATATAGTTTGATACAGCAGGGTTTTTTGTGCATTTCTCATGGTTTTTACTTCGGCTTGGTGTGCCCAGGCTGAGGTAGAATGTAGGGACAGCACAGCAGCGCAGCCTGGACTGTAACTTTATGGTGTTTTGAAGAGTTAAGTAAATTATGCAAATGAAAAATGAATTTACAGTAGCTGGGGGAGGAATGCATGTTAGACATATGGCACATAAATTGACAGTGAGCATTACAGTGTGAGAATGGGTGGGGAGGAGAAGAGGTGACAGGCAGAGGATTGTGTCTCAGAGAGTGAGGTTTGATGCTCGGATAGCTGTGCATCTAACAGTTTCCCTTGCTTGGTCTGTTTTACAGTCATTTCTGCTACAGTATGGGGGAAGGCAAATTCTCATTACATTTATGCATTATGATCTTATCGCAACCTTTGAAGTATTCCAATGCGCATGTTTAACGCAAATATTAACCTTCTGTTAACCCACATGCATGTAGTGTTTATTGATACGATAGCTTTGTGAATTGAAAATATTAAATAACTTAATATTTGCTGTTCTCGTGAAAGTAGATTGGCCACTAAAAGTGAAGTTAAGATCCAGACTCTTGAAGGGATCTGGTAAATGATGCTGGACAAGCACACTGAAGCGTTGTTTTCCCGTACAAAGAATCAAAAATCCTGGTAGGAATTGAGACAGCTCAGTAGAAGATTAGCCCAAAATAGTAACTGCTTAGTACACTGTTGATGCCTTTTTTTCCCTGCTCCTATTATAGTAGTAGCTCTTCTCAGCAACGACGTTTCTTCCTCCCTCACTTCTCATAAATATCATGGTAGAACATGATGTAGTTAATTTTCTTTTAGGACAACCAGGGAGGATAACATGGTAGGTTTGAAAGAGACAGGTATTCTGGTGTGGGAGTAGGGCATAAGATAAAGAAAAATGTGTTTTGAGATGTGTAGTTAAATAAACTGCAGAGTTTCAGACCTGGAAAATCTGTCTCAGCAGGCTGCCAAATGCATTGTGTTTTGGGTAGGGTGGTTGTTGTTGTTCTACTATAAATAATTGCCAAGTTGTAAATGGTAAGTATACAAAGATGGGTCTGGACAAAAATATTTACTTGAAACATTTCATGTATGACAGCTTATTTTTGTTGATGTTGATGCAAGTTTGCTTTGTTTGATGCTCTTCATTTAGAGAAGCAGAATGTTGTAGCAAAGTAGGTGGTGAGAATGTCTGCTTGGTGGTAGTTTTTAGATTTCTAGGAAGATATTCTTGGGGTTTAAAAGAAGTGTCTGCTTAGAGAGAATGAAAAAAAAATTATAAAACACTGAAACTTCAGTGTAGTCGTCCTATGCAACGTTAGTTGTATCACACAAAAAAAGAGGGGCAGAGTGTGTTGTGCCTATGTGTATACGCGTGCACACACACGTGTGCACATAGACATAGACAATTTAAATCTTTAGGTAGAAATGAGTATTTTTCATGAGGAGATGTTCTAGCGGTCCTGAGTTGAGAAATGAAAAGCTTGCAGATTTGCTTCTTTCTGAATTATGTGATAAAGGAGTAAATGATATTGCTTTGGGGTGACTTGTTTTAGAAAATCTTACTCTTGGGGTGGGTGTGAGATTTCGCTGGCTCTTTGCATGCATTTAATCTATGTATCTCTCCATACTATTCCTATTAATAACACTAATACTACTTGGCATTTCACGCTTTCTGTGATTTCATAGCAAACTGATAATTAGCTCTGTGGGCTTCTGCTGGAAAGCATGATGCTATAAAGCATGCATATTAGGTACTTGTGAAGGAAAACGAAGCTGGCGAATACGCCCCGAACTGTACGTGCGTAGCTGTTGCTGTGCCCTCCGGTGCCGCAGGCAGCACAGTGCTCGCCGCCGTGCAGACCGATGTGCGTAACAGCGTTACTGCTGATTTGGTTTGGTAAAGCTTTGCCTAGGATATTACATTTTGGCAACAGTTTGAATTTGAAAAATTATGTGTGTGTGAAGACCAAAACAAAGCTGTAAAATAGGAAAACACAAAACATCTCTTTGCCTATAAAACGTTACGTGGAGCATGTTTCCTGCTGATATTTCTCTGTTGCATGAGCAGAAATATCTCGACGATCTCTTCTGTTACGAAGGTCACGTATAAAGCGTGGAATCTGTTAACAGTGCACTTAGTTTTTTATTGCTTCTCTTAAATTATTGATCCAAGCATTTAATTTTATAAATTTTTCTTCTTGGTTCATGAATATCATGTGAAAACAGCAAGGCACGTACTGCTGGTTGCTGTTTCCACTTTCTGCACTCTTGTTAGCGTTGTTTTTAATAATATTTTTTTAAACAATAGCTTACCTCCAAAATAGATTAAACACCACACACTTTGCTTTGAATAATTGAAACTTCTAACTCATGTTTTTCTCTTCCAGCTTGTACTTCCAGAGTACCTCATCCATGCATTCTTCTGTGTTATGTTTCTCTGTGCAGCAGAGTGGCTTACACTGGGTCTCAATATGCCTTTGTTGGCTTATCATATTTGGAGGTAATATTGACGAGTCTGGTATCTCTGTACTCACATTAATTGTTACTCATTCTCCTGTTGCGGTGCTTCCTGTTAAGCGTTCTGTGTATTTGGCAAATGAAGATGCTTTCTGGTACGACATTGAGAAAGTTTACGTCATGGCTATAAAATAAGAACCATCACTTTGCTTTCTCTGTCGTTTTTATCTGTTATTCTCTAGTGCTATGCAAGAATCGAGATGGGGGGGTGGGTGGGTGTGTGTTAAAGGTAGCTGACACGTCAAAGGTGTACTAATACTGCAGATTCACGGTGCGGGTTGCCAGTAGAAGTGGCAAACCCACTTTCCTCCTACCACTAAGACATGGGCACCACCCCTCCTTGTGCTGGTGTTAGTCCTGTGCGGGGAGCTGCAGGAGGGAGCTGGTCTGGTTGAAACGTAACCCAGCAAAACAGCTTTCACTGCGTGGCTGTATCTGTGCTAGTCCTGGCCTGAGCAGGAATCAGAGGGGTGGAGGTAGGACTGTTCCTTTTGCCAGTAGCCTGCATTAAACTACAATTTCAGGATTGTTTTGTGTTGACTGGTACGAGTATTCCTTCAGCATGGCCACTGGCATGCGTTGCATTAATGAGTAGAGGCTGTAGGTCACATAGGGTTACACCTTGGTCTCTTCTCCAGCTTTTCCAACCCTTTCATAAGGAATCCCATTTTTCACTTATTTATAAAGTTTGCCCTATTTCCGTTTGGTGTACCAGAGTTCAGCGCGGTTTAAGGCTGAGGTAAGCCGTTGTGGCACCGCCTGTGAAAGCTCTTCCATAGGCACTTTTAGTTTGGAGCTTCATATTGCTCTTGCAGTTTGCCACCTCCTGCATGGAGCTGATGGACTTTGCTGTAAGGGTGCGATTCCTTGTCTCAGTTCTGGTATTACTTCTTGGGAGGGGGGGGCAGGAACCAACGTTTCCCATCACCGTTGCCACAAAACTAACTGTGCATCACTTTCAGGTACATGAGTAGACCTGTGATGAGCGGCCCTGGTCTGTATGATCCTACAACCATCATGAATGCAGATATTTTAGCCTATTGCCAGAAAGAAGGATGGTGCAAATTAGCATTCTACCTTCTATCATTTTTTTACTACCTATATGGGTAAGTTGTTTGTCTCTCCCTCTCCCCCCACCCCCCGTCTCCCATCTAATCTTCAGTCTGAATTTTTTTTGATTGGGCTCATTGCACAAGAGAAATTTTGTACATAGGAATATATATAGTGCCAACTTTCCTGAAAAAGAATCCACAGTCACCATTTATTCTGTTTTTTAAAACACAAATCTTAATTTGGGCAGAATTACTAATTTGAGTTTGTATACCACGACTGGAGACTTGAAAGCTCCAAGCTTTTCTTCTTTTAAGCATAATATAATAACACCCCACCCCCAGTATTTTCATTAAGAAGCTGGAACAGTAATATTTTCAGTGTAAGTAAATATTTTTAGCATAAGTAAGTATTTTGATATAAATGTGATTTTTGTTGAAGTCAAAGGTAGAGGAGTCATTCTGAGAGTGAAAAGGGGTGGGATGCACAAAAAGCCAGTGCCGTCTCCTGGTTCCTCCTCCCAGTTCTTCCTTCAAGCCAAAAGCCAGCTTGCTGCTTGGTGCTGGCATCTGCTCCGGGTGCTGTGACATGGGGACTGGTGCGCAGTCCTCCGTCCTCTCAGTACGCTGCACTCCTGACAGCACAGCTGGAACAGTTTAGGCTTTTGACACGCAGGCATTGCATTCATACAGGGCTCCCTGTTGTAATGTCACTTGATGTAGTGACAACTGGTTGTGACATCGGTCATGTTGTGCTTTATAATCCCCTTTCGATGCGTTCGTGACTCTGTAAAATCTTCCGTCACAATCCACGTACCTCACACAGATTTGTTCCTTAGAATGTATGACTGTATAATTAAATGTATAATGCTAATGCAAATGATGCATCTTAATATTTTTATTTTATTTTCCAGCATGATTTATGTTCTGGTGAGCTCTTAAGAAGACATTCGGCAAGCTTTGTTCCAGTTAAGTGCATGCAAAAGCCACAAAACATGGATTCTTTCCAACAAGAACCTCTTACCAAGATTAAATACGGAATCTGATGATTGCGTTTGCGTTAGAAAACAATGACTCCCCTCTTTTTAAAATATTTCCACATTTTATACTTGTGGAAAGACTGTTTTCTTATATTTTACTGGGACACTGAAATTAAAGAATTACAGGTAAATTAATATAAAGATTACTGGGTTTTGAAAAGTTTTGACTTTGCACTCCATAAGGAACAGCCATAATCTTCAAGTAGGTGTTTGTTACTGACTAGCCTTAGTACACTAGGGATTTGCTTTAGGCCGGGCTTCGTAGTGGCTCATTCGGACTTGCGTATCCCACTCTAACAGTAAATCGGCCGTAGCTGCTTGGGAAGGACTGGAGGTGCTGTGTGTTTTACCTGTAGGCCATGCTGGTCTTAAGAGATCAATTCATGGGCACAATTGCAAAAATAGGAGTTCTATTTTGGTTTATTTGGTTTTTTTTTGTTGGTTTTTTTTTCTATCTGGTTAATCTTTCCCTGTATATGCATGGTTCAGAGACTTCTGTATTTTCACTGAAAGTTAGCCTTGCTTTAATCTCAAGCATATGTCATTGTGATAGGAGAAGTTGAATTGTCCACAAAGGAGTAAATTTAAATGATGACTTTTTTTTTAATGTCTGTGCTGTCTTATTAACAAATGGACAAACCTACAACATTTATCAAGTCCAATGACGAAAATACTCTTGAGTTTAAGAGTAATACTACAGACCTTTTCAAAGCAGAAAGTGAGATTGTGAAACTGCCCTGCTGTTCCTTAGTGCAATAAATAATAAAAAAAAAAATCTCAAATTCAGAAACACTTATTTTTACCTGGTGCCTTGTTTTGTTTTTAAATTGAACAGATACTTCCTGTATTCATCTGTTTGGTTTATGATGGATAATTGCATTACCTTTTAAAAATAGAACACTGAATGAAGTTATATCTGGAAAAGGGAAGCTCTGATTTCCTGCTTTTTTTTTATGGGTCTGCAGATAAACGGTAGATGGGGCAGGCGGAAGATGTTTCAGATAAACTGATAATACTGCATTGTAAATTGTTACTGCAACAGCTGCTTAATTTAGGAGTAATAATTAGGAATCTTTTTCATCTACCTGTGCTGGAGAATAATGAATAGTTTCCCAGTTCTAGTAAAACCTTTTTGTATAAACTGTGTATTTGTTCACTTTGGGTCTCTCGGGTGTTAGACACAATGAAAGCCGTGCGGATGGCTGCACTGGGTTCAACCAGAAATCCCGATACTCCAGCATTGCTGTGTTGGACAGTGGCAACGATTGAGCAAAAAGAACATGGAACAGGGCAGGTATTGAATATCTCTGCCTGAATAGTGAGAGAGTGTATTTGGAAACCTACCTGTTACAGAAGTCTTGAGCCTAGAGGTTTGGCATCTTAACCAGCCCTTGAATAGCTTTTCTTCCATTAACTCAGTTGCTTTTTGAGCACGTTTATAGCCTAGTGTGAAAGATACCCTGAGACAGCGAGTTCTGCAATGGAATTACTCAGTATGTAAAAAATACTTGTTTAAAAGTTCTGCCGAACTTCATTTGGTGCCCTTAAGCTCATACTTTTTAAGACATATTGAATATTTCCCCCTTTCCACCTTATTTATGCTGGGCATGATTGAATAGACCTTCATCATGTCATCTGTCAAAGCAGAGAAGTCTGTTTAATCTCTTCTTGATTGGAAGTCCTTCCGTAGCTTTGTGATTATCCTTTCTCTTCTGCAAATTTTCCTTTTCTAAGCTGGAGGAGACCAGGACTATTGTCGTCACACAAGATTTGGGTGCCCAGGGGATTTAGAGCGGTAGTTTCCTGCTCTCTGCCTCTGAATTCCTCTCTTCTTTTTACAATGTACTGGGAGCATGAGAATTCAGGCTGTGATAACTTCAAATTCTCTTTCCTAAGTAATAATAGATACCTGACAGCTTATTACCAGGTATATGGAATTGTTTTTCTTGCATGTGTTTCTTCCTTGCATTTATTGACACTTAATTTCACATGCCATCATTGCTCAAGCATTCAGCTTTACAATTTTTTTTTTTCCTGACTGTCCCAAAACATTTGCAGCAGTTGCAGGCTTTATCTCACGGCCCTTGTTTTCTGTGCAAAGGCACGGGTTCCAACCCGCACGCCTCTGGAGCTCTGTGAGGAGCCCCTCCTCACCAAAACCTCTTTATTCCTATTCTGCAATCCCTTTCGATCAGTTGTTAGTTGACGAGAGGATTTTCTTCCTTATGCAAGAACAATCTTGAGGTTTTAGCAAATAAGTTTTTGAAAGGCTTGTTGGAAATTCAGGAATATTGTTCCTGTTGGATCATTTTTATTTTCCTGCTCCTTAGCTCCTTCGGAGACTGCTGTAACATACGACTTCAGCCTGCATAAGCAAAACTAATTAACCCTTTTGTATGTTTGTATATTTACTAATTTGTTAGGGAAATGAGACTTACTGGTTCATTGCCCCTAGCTCTCCTTGGCCTTGTAAACAAATCTCTCATTCCCTTGGTACTTGGGCTGACTTAAGCCAAGTTGCACACCAGAATAAACAGTGCAGGATTTACTGAGTCCAGCTGATAGCTTCTTCTGAAAACCCCCTCCAGCTGTGGAGGCTTTACCCAGGAGTATTTAGCAAAATGTTTGCAAGACTTGCGCTGTCCTGTGGATGACAGGCTTTACACATCTAACGTAAAAGTGCATGTGAGTATTCCTGAACAGAGGAAGTCAGAGGTGAAAACAGCGCAGTAACTTGCTAGTGCAGTTCTGCTGGTGAACCTGAATTCACCACTAACCCCAGGAGCAAAATGCTTATTTGGAGTCTGTCCTGCCTGCTGCAGTTAAATGCAGTTAAATGAGAACTGAAGAATTTTAAGTAATCTCCTTTCAAAGGTCTTTAAATTGTCAAAACATTGCAGAGAAAGGCCAGAAGTGCAACTTAGAAGTAAAAAAAGTCCTATGAGAGCCCAGTGTGTTGAAGTGTGATGACTACCCAGCAGTGTCCTTCAGACAGTGCTGTTTAGAAACTAGTTTCAGCACTTTTATTTTTTAAAAAAATGAAAGTTGTGTCTCACATCTGAGTTTTACCAGAGTAGTCCTGGTGAAAGCGACTGATGTATGTGGAGAAGCACATATGATGCCTAGGTGGAGTACCAGTCATTCTGTATTCAAAACGTGGACCTGATAGCAATTGATTTTTTGGAGTTCCAGGAGGCAAGAGATTATGGAGAAAATAAAGAACGTTTCTCTCCCTGTCAGCAAGTTTCCTGCTAAGCCATCTTAAAAAGCCATCTGATACATACCTAATATCTGGAAACCATCAGTTGCAAGGATTAAGTGAAGTGAAGAAGGGACAGATGGTTTTTTTGTATTTCTGTTTGAGTGTTGGGGAGTAGTGTCAGGGAAGGAACAATACAGAAATTGTGGAAATTGGAAGAGTTCCTGTTGCCTGCCTTAGGGGTGGAGAAGGGAATGGCAGTAAAAGCTAATTAATCTGTAGAAATCAACTTTAAACATGCGTTCAAGTGTCTGGGTTCAAACAACATGTTAAGAGAAGGCTATACATTTTAAAGTTGGCAAAGCAGCAAGTTCTACTTCAACTCAAATCCACCGGTGCTGTGGTAGAGTCCCATGTCACAACTTCCGACTGGAAAAGTTACTGAAACTTTATCCAAATAGACCATAAACATCTGTGTCACTGTAGGCAATAGGGAAGCATAGGCTGCAGCTTTGGGGAGCGCAGGAAGGTGACCCTCAGAGCAGGACAGCAGCACTACCTTGGTGGTGCTGGTACTGGCCAGGTAACCAGCTGGTTTCTTGAAGCGCATGGGGAAGAAAGCACTTACAGAATTAACTGTAAGGAGACAGGAGATGATGATGCTCAGCTGAGAGCAACCGCACAGAGACTTCAGCCCAGGGGTAACAGTTCCTCGACTCCATTGGCTTGTCTGACAGTGAAAGACACGGCGTGGGTGACGCGGGCTTTCTTCCCGGAGCTAAAACTTACCTCACGGGGTGTCGGAGGATACCTGCGTGCTGAAGCGGATGATCATCGCTTCCTCAGAATAGGACACAACTAGTTTAAATGTTTTCTTCAGGAGTCTGTTCACCTTCTCTGGTCTTCATGAGCGGATATAGTTAAAGAGGAGGGATGTGGACTGTTACAGGCATGTTTCTGTGAGATTCTCTCCAGCCCACAGCTGACTGTTTATTTACTTTCTCTAGTGTTAGCACGCAGAAGGGCTGTGCCAGAAACTCACCCACGCAGCTACAGCATAGCATCTCTTCCTACCACATTCATATAAAAACCCACCCGCTTGGTTTGTCACAGATCTTCAGTATAAAACCTCCTGTTGGAATGAGGGCTCTCATTCTTAAATATCACTGAACACACTGAGAGCGGAACGGTGACATTTTAGAATGAGTTCTTACTTGTTCATAAGGGGCCAGCGCTCCAGCAGGAAAATTGTCATTGGCTTTCCTTTGGTTTAAAGCTAGAGCTGAGGTGTTTGTTTTTTTTTTTTTAAACAGCTCCAATGATGTCATTTTTACCTAGCTACGTTATCCCAGCATGACGCGCTTACAAAGGCAGTAGAGAAGGAGTTATCCCTCACCTCTCCCCCTTTTCCTTCCCCTACACGCTGGAGCAGAAGCCAGCCTCCCGGCACTGGAAGTCTGCACTTAGCTGTGAGGAGCTACAACCTATTCTGTTCCCTCACGGATCCTGCCTTCACATCCAATTGCTTGTCCCAGTTCTCACGCTACATAGAACCGAGATGAAGTCAAAATGAAATTCAGTTGCTGCTTTGACAGCCCTTCCACTGGGTAAGTATGCTGAAGCAGCCTGTAGGATGTCAACATGAAAGCATTCACGTACCAGTTCAGTGGCAGCGGAGGTGTATGCTGTCAGTACTGAGTGATGCTAAACATGAGGTAGATATTGTGTAAGAGTTGTCATTATATTGAAAACAAGCTCATTAGACATGCAGGCCACCAGCAGAACAGTAATGAACACAAATACACTTCCATGTATTTTTAAGGCCGTGAGTATTAAAGACTGCCAAAGAGAGGAAGATGCTGCGTGTCCTGTAGGATTTCCTTCCCCCACCCCAATATTTTACACACAGATTTGGAGGTGAGCAGCTGGGTCACGCAGGCAGTAGCGATGAGAAACTGTAAAGGGCAGGAGTGAGGTGTCTTGTCCAGGTGTCTGCTGCAGCCACGTAGACACCAAGATACACCGCACCAGTATTCGTTATCGCGATACCGATCTTAATATTGTGGCCTTTGTTGCCAGATGTGCAGCTAGGTTCTCTCGAAAGTCATGGAGGTAATTGTATTGCTGAAAAAGCACAACCAGATTTGTAATGAGCGCTCTATACTTTCAGAAGAGGTACTACCCATCTTAAAAAGCTGTTTGATACCCCAGGATGAAAACTGCACCCTCTAGTCCATTTATTTGTTCTTGTGCTTACTCCAAATCGCCTGGAATTTTTCACCATCAGACACAGATTACATGGATCTTGGCTTGGATCCTGTGGTTCCTCATAAAGGGCACACGTGAGCTCAAGGTAACACAAAACATGGTCCTCACAGGTGGGAGTTTCATGTCAGAATTCAAAGCTGCTTTATTTGGGTCACCAAGAGTATTACTCTCTCCATGATGTGTCCATGAGGCAGAACACAGCCTTTAGCTAGTATGATGATGTACAACAGTTTGTAGTAAGAGTTCTTAGGTCAACTCATACATCATGTGGAGTATTAATATGCAAGTGTTCAAAATGAGATAAAAATGTTGGGTCAGCAGAGGCTAAAGACAGATCAACCACCCCAAGCAGCTGTGAGGGCTTCTAATTATAACATTTGTTCGTATCCTTCCCTGCCTCTTCAACCAGGGCTACACGCTGGTCCCCACCTGCCCCCTTGGTTTGTGGAAAACTGATTTTCAACAAGTAGTTTAAAACAAGATTTGCCTTCCAGAGAGGCTTAGAGCTAACAAAGAGACAGTCTTAGGCAACTCTTTCTCCTCAGAAACTACTGTCTTGTAAACTTCTAAAATGTCAACTCCTCTTTCCTGTACATAGTACTGTTTTAAGAGCATAACATCCAGGACTTGTATCAACAGAAATACGTACACAGAGTAGCTAAAATCCCACCAAAAGAAGAAAACCCCATTACGTTCAGCGACTTAGGCCTCCCTCCATGTAGGTTTTAACGCTAGTGCTAGTGATATTTCTTAAAGGAAGCCTGCCAGTATATCGATGCGATAGCTACAGAAGATGGACATGGCTAGCTGGGTTAGGGAGATGGAGCAAAACTAAGGCAGAAAAATCAAGCACATGTTCATGTTGTGAGGAGAATGCAAGCAACAGAAAAAAGGACAATAGTTTAGTGAGTGATGAGCAGGGATAAGGAGGAGAAAGCAACAAGTTACTGATGATGGTGAAGAGCAGACAGGGAGAACAGCTGTTGAATTTGGTAGAGACACGAGACAGAATCAGCATAAAAGCAGTAGCGCTAGAAACAGCTCAAACCCAAGAGAGCAGCAGGGGCACCAGCTGTGGAGCGTCTCAGAAAGACAGAGGATCCCTTTGTGAAGTGAAGAGGACTGTGCCAGCTTTCCACTCTTGTTTTGACACGTGTATTACCTGTTGTGGCCTCATTACCTTGATCGTCTGTATCGCCCCAGATCCTCTCAAGTTTCTGAGGCTGTCTATCGCTTGCTGAGGTGACAGCGCATCCGAAAGCTGAAGCAGGAGACACGCAGCTACTGTAAGGGAAAGGTATGTATGCTACTGAGCACCTCTTGCTGTAGGCAGTACTGCTTTCGTGTGGTAATAGGTTTGTTCCATGAAAACACTCTAGCAAAACTCAACCTCTACAACTACCTGAAAGGAGGTTGCAGCGAGGTGGGTGCTGGTCTCTTTTCCCAAGTAACAAGCGATAGGATGAGAGGAAACAGCTTCAAGTTGTGCCAGGGGAGGTTTAGATTGGACATTGGGAAAAATTTCTTCACCGAAAGGGTTTATCAAGCATTGGAACAGGCTGCCCAGGGAAGTGGCTGAGTCCCCATCCCTGGAGGTATTTAAAAGATGTGTAGATGTGGCACTTAGGGACACGGTTTCGTGGTGGACTTGGTAGTGTTAGGTTAATGGTTGGACTTGATGATCTTAAAGGTCTTTTCCAACCTAAACAACTCTGTGATTCTATTCTATGATTCTATATCAGGGTCACAGATCTGTTGGATCTTTTGCTGAATACTATTTGTTGGCACTGGCCCCATCTGCCTGCTGCTCCTGCCCAAGCCTGCAGGCTTTGGAAACAGGCGAAAACCCTCCCAGTTTCCGCCCCCCGCCCTTCTAGCAGCATTGGGAAGGCAAATTCTAAAGTCTTTCCAAGAACAAGTCCCAGTACACCCTGTTAATTCCCCTTTGTGTCTTCTAACAGAATTTGCTTTTTTGGCAGTATCACCACCCCTTCCTTCTGGGGCACACACGATAACTAGTGCCCCTGCAAGCTCTAGGGGGAACACTGGGCTGAAGAAAGATGCAGAGGAATAGGTTCATCTCCTTTTCTTGAGGAGATGTTCAGGGAAGAGGGGAAAGTGCAATCCCATCGGTCAGAGGAGACTCAAATTTGCAGTGAAAACAGAGAAAGAGTCAGAAAGTAAGAAAGAACTTTCTAGCAGCCTCACTGAAAGCCTGACCCTGCCTGACCCTCCGTCCCCTCACCTACATACTCGGAGCTATACCATGACATACTTATGTCACTCACCACAGTTTCTATACAGGCAGCTAATGTTACTACCATTTGACAACACCTTTCTCAAGAAACAGGCTCAAAACCATTAAGTAGCCTGCTACCTGCGGTGGCAGTTTGCACTGTAACCACAGTTAAGCTTCAAGCAGAATTTGGCTCCTTTAGACAGTGCTGCCTTGTGGGAATGGGTTTGTAAGATGGGTTAGTTAGGCATTGAGAGGGGGAAGACAACTGCTTACCGAGACATGAGCGTCCAAGGCCACCGTAACAGCTGAAAGAGAAGAAAATGTTTGGTTGTAACAAGCTGTAGTACACTGCAACACCTGGAGCCCTCCCAATACGTAAACATCCGGACACAATTCTTGCCTTAATATAATAAAAAAGAGCAGTGGTGCAAGAAAGTTTGAATTTCTATAGAAATATCTACAAGGCTACCTCCCATTTATTCTTCAGACCTTCCTTAATTACTGTCTTTCTAGAGAAACTGCAATTTTAAAGTTTCCCTTCATTCATGGTAATAGTCCCAAAGGCACAGGAGGACAGAAAACAGCATGAGGATGGACAATCTCCATTTGCTTTAAATCCTACTCCAGATTAAGGCTTTGGTGATAGCTGTGAGCTAACGATAGCAGCAGGGCTCTGCATCAGCAGGAAGCCCAAGGACTCAGTGGATGCCTGTGGAGGGAGCTGTCAGCAGGGAACATGGAACTTGGAAAGCTCTTCCCCTCTACCCTGAGCTCAGCTACGAGTGTCTAAAGAAATTACTTTAAACCAGTTTCATGCATTTTAAGAGTGAATTTTGCACTGCTGGAACCCACCGAGTCCCTGATAAACAGCCCCGGGGTGTGTTATCCTCTGACAACAGCTGGTTTAGCTTACAACTCACATTGCGTACCTGATATCCAACCAGGCTAGCAGCAAGGAGTCATACGGTGCCATTCAACACACACTTTGAAGCACTTGCTGGACAGAGCAAGGGGAAATGGGAGATTCACATCTTACAAAGCACAAGTTAGCTCCAAAAGGGTGCATGAGGAGAAACAAGCAGCTTTTTGCAGCTTGAACTAATGCTAAAGAATGCAATTGTCATTTGACAGGATTCTGTTTCAGGTGGTCATGCATCTAGAGAAAAGCTGGTATCTTTTACAGGAACGTGGGGTGAAAGGGAGGCAACCAGAACCTACTGTATGATTGTTTTCCGGTTACTTTCCAGGCAGCTTCTGAGCTCTTCCAGAATTTTGCAGCACTTGGCAATGTCAGGAGCGTCCCCATCAGGAATAGGATAGTGGTGCACACAGATCCCATGCTGTTGGTAGGTGTCTATAAGGTTTGGTACTCGGTATTTTAAGAGCTCTCCTCTGGTACACAGCACAAATACATCCTGGGTCCCATAGTTCTTTAGTTCTTCTGCCAACAGATTAAGACACTTGCAAATAAACAAAAGCTTATCAAGCTTAAGGATAAACAGATAAGCTACTTGGTACTGATTCTCTTGTTAAATCTTTGAGGTTAAGGCAATAGGAGTTAGCAATTTTGCTTTGAGCAGCATTTACTTCTACTAAGTCTCTCCCACATTTGCCTTCAGGTAGCCCATGAGAGGAATTGTCTCAGTTCAGAGTGAGTCTCGTGACAAGCCTCACTAGAAAGCACGTCAGCACTCAGAACAGTCTGTTAACTGCTACCAGCTTAAGCATGAGTCTGTCCCATCTCCAGCTGTCACTATGTCCAAACACTGTGCGTTTTTGCTATTTGTCTCTGCTCTACCAGTGTTTACAAAAGAATACTAGGCACAAATCTTTACATGATTTAATCTTTTCTATCCCAATCTCACTTTTCTCTGGGAAAAGGAGACTACAAGTTTTTAATTCTTCTTGGTCCTAGCTGTTTTGAAGATGCCTTCTGCACAGGACTTAGCTCATAGTTACTGTGAAAGATGCGCAGATGCCTGTACAGCTCCAGCCTGAAAACCCCTAACTACTTATTCAATGTTTGGTAGAGAAGCCACAGAGAAAGTGGCACTGCACACTTGAAAGTGACATCTAGTACTCATAATGGTGACTGCACTAAGTTATTTGCTGCATCTCCAAGCAGAGTGTTACCAAAACTCAGATAGACATCGCTGTCAGACATACTCCCAGCAAGACTTTGTAAAGAACTGCCCTGCATTCTAACATCATGGCATGTTAGACAGACAGCTATAGCATCCGTTATACAAGTATGAATAAAACACCACCACCTCTCAAAGTCAAGCTGTGTTTTAGATACCCGGTATCTGGATCCTTATGCCCAAATTCGATAAACAGCAACTCCAGCACTCTCCAGACTAAGACAAGGTAAACCTCTAGCCCCTTAGTAACTTATGCTTTCAGTTTACCTGCATGTTGTTCTTGCCCATTACATGGAAGCGAGAGGCACTTACAGACTGGCCAGAAGACTCACCTATATCTTTCTGAAGATTTCTTCTAACATCCTTAAACCTGCAACCTAAAACAAATTCTGAATGACAGTTACCGCTCCAGGTAAGTGACATTTATGGAATGGCTGCTACAGCTGAAGAATAGAGCACAGACAAGCAAACAACAAAGCCACACCCCAAATAAAACACAGTTCTTGTTCTTGCAAATAGATCACTAGCGCAGAAGACAGGTTAAACATTATTATCTGCTTAATACTGTAATGTAATAGGATTAAAAAAAAACTGCCCAAGTTTTTAAGCTGCTGTGCATTTTACAGATGAAAAGTTTTGGATATTATAAATCAGGGTACAGATTTAAAAAAAAAAAAGAAACCAACACAAAAAAACCCACAAAACAGAAAACACCAACAAATAAAAGGGCTGCATAGAGATCATTTAAGAGTTGTCTGGTTGACCAGTAGGAAAGTAAGTTCCCTGTTCTGTAATACTCACACAAATCACCTTAAAAGTCCTCCTTACTATTCAATCTTCAGCATATCGCCACTTCCATTTTTTCCTCAGATCACGCTACCAGGGCATTTTTGCAACCCCTACACAATACTGCACTGCAATATTCACAGCTATTGTTTGGTTTGCAAGATGCAATTGCTCGAAATATTTGCACCGTGTCCTCCCTGTCTCCCTTCCTTCACTCACAGCCCCATAAGCACACAATCTTCATGCCTGCCCCGACAACAGCCAGGATTGTGCATCTCTTGAAACACCTTTTGAAAGCACAGCAGAATCCTGTGGACCAAGAGCTGTATTGGCAGGGCTACGACTGGAGGTGAGCATCTGAAGATTCAACAGCTGTTACATGAACAGCTCAGGTAGCTAAAAAACATAATGCAGCTATTTTTTGGCACATATCTTAAGTGGCGTTCAAGTGTTAGTGGGATTTTCATCGGCACTGGCCATCACCCACTTCAGGGTACCTTAAATTCAAATATTATTCAACACTTCTTCTCTAGTTCTTTACTGTGGTATTAGTGCCAAGCTTGTATTTCTCAGAGTTGGCTAATGAAAGTTGAGTAACTGCTTTAAATGAAGTAGGGAAAGTTCCTGTTGTCACCACCAGCAGTTTTATCTCTTTTGTGACCACAGGAGATTCACCATGGCTGCAGTTTTGGTAGTTAAAAATACAGTGAAAGCTTATATGTTTATTTTTATATCACAGCCATGGTGGCAACCCAGACACTAAAGGAGAGCGGTACAGAACTGTCAGCACAGCAAGTGAGTGTAATTTGAGCCCAATACATCTTATAAAGGAATTATTTGCCAAAGCAGTCTTGTTTCACTTATGTTGTTGCTTGTAATAAATAGTGAGTCACACTAAAAAGCCAACTATTTTAAATGACAGCAGAAGACGGCCACTATTCTCTTACCACTCAGCCAGATGATCTTGCATTAAGATATTATCTCCATTAGTCTTGGTATTTCTGAAACAACTGTTCCAGTGGTAGTTTACAAAACAAGTCACCCCGCCAAGTAAATGGAACATAGGATTTTGGGGTACAGGATATTGCCTCTCTTCAGCTTCAAACATGCCTGCAAATTTCAGGGAATGCTTCTTACCTGGAAGGGAACATAATCCCAGGAACTCAGAAGCATAGACAGGAGACAAAGACAACCTATCAGAAATAAAAAAATTATAAAAATAAAATTATAAAAAATAAAATAAAATAAAAATCGGAACAGAACATTTTGATTATCTGAATAGACATAACTCACTACAAGACATTCCTTTTCCATGGGACCATGAGAAGAGTTGGCTACCTATAATTTAATTTTAAGAATAAAATGGAAGCATTCCGGTGTTATTTCTACAACATCGGACAAGGGAATCACGGGTTTGCTAGTGTACTTCATCACATACCCCTGCGCAAGGGGAGGAAAGTGTTGACAAATCCCCACAAGACTTCGTCAGGCAAAATCTACCAAGACACTGGGGCTAGCACGACCGACAGCGACTCACAAACACCTCCAAAAGCAGACCTGGCCCCACGTCCACTGACGGTTCGCCAGCACCAACTTAATCCCTTTCCAGGGGCACCGTCAGGCCAGCCACAACCCCAGTCCTCACTCTGGCAGGTCACCAGAGCCCGGCACGGGATTCCTTCGGGAAAAAAAACCTCCCGTTTTGCAGGAGCGGGATTTAATGCAAACGCCCCCGTAGTTGCTGAGGGAAAAGACACCCGCCCCGGGGCGCGTCTCACCAGGAGATGGGGAGCGGCCTCGGGTCCTCCTCAGCGGCCTCTTCGTCAGAGGAGTCGAAGTCGCCCGCTTGCATGGCGCAGGGCTGCGACGGGAGAAGAGCAAGGAACTCACCCGCGGGCCGGAGCCCTCGGCTGAGCCGGCGCTGAGGCGACCCCGGGGATCGGGATCCGGATCCCGATCCCGGCCCCGGCCCTCACCGGCTTCACCATGGCGCTGCTCCCCGGCCGCCGCCGGTTTGAACTGTCCCCGCCCACCCGAGCCACCTCATTGGCTGAGCCCTTCCCTCCCTTCCTCCAATGAGAATCTGTCGCACGCCGAATGCGTGAAAAGCACCCTACGGCTTCACGAGAGGAGTATTCTGATTGGTGAGTAGCGAAGGAGAGGCGGGCTTTAAAAAAAAAAACAAAAAAAACCGGCGGTGGCGAGCTTTGCGCTGATTGGCTGAGGCGTTGTGGCGGGAAGGGGCTGTGTCTCGAGCCCCAGGGGGCCGTTGGGGGCGGGGCGTGGTGAGGGCTCTGTCAGGGGCCGAGCGGCCGCGCGGACGTGTCCCTCTTCCCTTAATTCCTTATTTTTCCCTTAATTCCAGAGAAAGAATTGCGGCTTCGCGTTTCTGACTGAAAAGGAGGTGGAAGTAGGCTTTCACTGGCGTATAGTGAATTGCTTCCAAGTTGCCCCAGCCCTTTTCCCCTGGGATGCTGTTCCTGAGATAAATGTGGTGCTGGAAAGCACCCAGCGAGCATGGAGTGCTCCCCAGGCTCCTGCAGCTCCAGCCTTTCATTTTCATTCGTCTCTGGTGGTCTTACATCTGCTGTGGTGTGCTTAGTGCAGATGGGGTGGGAGGGAAAAGTTGAAGGGAAGGGATGGGCCCTTCCTGAAAAGTGGGCCTGTGGGATCCAGAATCTACATCCACACAGGCTGTGACTAAGACATGTAAACAGATGTGAGCCTTCACCCACAGCACATGTGAGAGGAGGGATGTGCTTGAGTTCAGTGGGTTGGAGTGCAGTTTGGTGGCTGTTTCTGGTGTTAGCGTGGTTTTTGTGTGTGGCTGTGGCCTTTGTGGGTGCAGCGGAGTTTTCAAGGGGCTCCCAGGTGCCCTGGAGAGGTTTTGGGTGGTTGATTCTGGGTGCAGAGAGAATAGGACTTTCTAAAAGCAGAAAATGAGCAATGCTTGCTCTTTTAAACCGTGAACTTAATGTCAAATATTCTGGCAGCAGTAGGATGTCTAGCTCTTGGGACTGTTCAGACCTCACAGATGTGCCCTTAGCTCTGCTGCTAAGGTAGCTGCCTCGCAACTCCATGCAGAAGGAAAGCTGAAGGTGGCTGTAGTGTGCGCTCTTGTGGGATCTTGTGGAAAATTCAGACTTAAAGAGACTGGATGTGTCCACATCCTGCTCTTGTCATGGCCCTCTTTTCTAATGTTCTGTGCAAATAGGTTTTAGGGATACTGCATGGAGTTTTCATCTTAGCCTGACTAACATGAAAGATGGCTCCAGGGGGGAAAAAAAAATTCCGGCTACCTGATTTTTAAGAGCTAGGCTGTTGCCCATGGTTAGGGCATTTTAGTAGACCTCTTTTTGCAGCATTTCTGGTTTATCGTGCCAGTAACTCTGGCCCTTAATTAATAGGGAAAAATGCATAAATTGATATTGAGGAATTTTTTAAAAAAAAAATCATATTAAGGCATTTCCACAGTCTGTGCTTAGACATGTGTAGAACTATGTTGTGAAGGAGCCACGCACGAACAGTGATTTTTGGCATTGATCTAGAGGATAATGTATAGTCACGGAGACTTTCAAAGATGTTGTTTGAAGTCAAAAGTATGGTTGTGTACAAATTCCTTAAGTGGTTTGAGTTTGGTGGGATTCCCAGTAGGGCCAGTGCAAGATCTCCAAGTGTGGAGATTTTAGATTTTAGTTCTACATTAGTAACATTAGTTCCACAGCTGGAGGTTTTAATGAAACCTGCCTGAGAAGGATTGTAGAAGCAAATTGCTTGGTGTCACAGGATTAGGGTAAGTTCAGGGAACGGAGAAACAGATGATGAGAGGATCAAGGAGAAGACTGGTTTATTAAGACCCAGAATATGATAGCAGATGTATAAAAATTACATTACTGGGCGTAATGGAGAATTAAAACAATGCAGATGTTGCTGACTAAGATGAGAAATGGGAAGAAATATGTCCTAAGAATTGAGGCAACATGAGGACAGCCAGCCACTGTACCTGCAAACATCATTTTAATAACTCCTACAGCCACTGTGTGAAGGAACAGGTATGTTATTTGCTTCAGTTCGGTGTCTTTTTAGCTCTGGTCCCCGTAGAGATCATGTGCAACACTTGTACTGTTTGATATAGATGTGAAATTTGCTGTATTTTTTTCCCTGTGATTGATTTTGCCTATTCGTGTGAGAGGTATTGCAGGCTTTAACTCTGAGGATTGTATCTTTATGGAAGCAGCGACATGAGACTGATAAATACAAAAAAATAGCAATGATGATAGCGCTCCTTGTTGTTCATTGAAAAGATCAAAGGAATTCTCTGGAGTTTGGGTGCCTTCATGTGGTAGAAATCAGTATGGTATTGCATGGAATCTAAAATGGTAATAACAGCTGGTAATGCCAAGGAGTCTGCAAAAGGTGAGGCTAGAGCTTGGGGTCTGTTGTGGCAGAAATGAATAGGGGTAGTATGTAAGTGTGAAATCTGAAGTAAATGTAGGAAAAAGGTTGGGAAAAATAAAAAACAAACCTGAGGAGGTCCTATGAGGTTCCTTATTACCCTAGGCATCTTGCAGCATTAAATGACAAACATTGTGTTTATTAGCTGACTACCTGTTAGGGTTGTCTGTTTATTTCTTAAACTGAGCTGTTGCCCAGCACATCAGATGTAATGTGCTAAAGCATCTAGATCAGCTTGTTTGAGATGTGTTTTATAGGGAAAATTAACAGGAGTTGGTCTGCAAGAAAGTGTCCTTTTGGCATATAAAAAGGAACACATCAACATCAAGGCTTTACCTTCCGGAAATTTTTGTCAGTTTATAGATTGGAGGCCTGTACAAAGTGAAGAATAGTCATGGGCATGGGCTGAAATACATAGTTTGGAAGATTTATTTCATTGGTGAGAGAGGGTGAAGAAGAAGGTATGATTTAACCAGAATTTTAACTGGGCTTTTAGATAAATGGTTGGGCCAGGAACTGCTGTCTACAAATACCTAATGGGAGGGTGTAGAAAAGATGGAGCCAGACTCCAGAGGTGCATAGCAGAAAGAGAAGAGACAATGGACAAAAGTTAGAATGTGGGAAGTCTCTACTCCATATGAGAAAATAATTGCTTACTGCGAGCGTTGACAACAACCAATAAGAATGTGAGTGTAAGTTTGTGCTTACATGGTGGCTGCTTGGGGTTATGGTTTTTTGGTTGGCTTTTTTTTTTTTCCGAGAGAGATAATAACACTTATGTTACATGACATAAGACGCTTGTGTCTCTAATACAGTAATAAATACCCTCCCAGAGATATTAAAAATAATTTACAATGAGGTGGGTCAAACAGCAAGATTTCCCAAGGAGCTTTAAATACATGTCCCAGTCTTTAAATACATGTATGGAGAATGGGTTTGTGGTCTGGCAGCAAAATCTGTATACAAAATTTGTAATGTAAGAAAATGGTGTATGAAAATCCAGACAGGTCTGGTGGGTTAGCTAAGAATTTTCTCATGGACCCAGTTGTGACTCCTGTGAAAGCAATCCTATTCAGACCTATCTGGGTTTCAGGTCATTTTGATTTTTCATGTCTCGGCAAACAGTCAAGCTCCTGAGAGCCAGCTGGCTTTCAAATGTTATTCGGGTTATACCTGGCTCTCATGTCTGTGTGCACCAAAGCAAAGTGAAGATCTTTATACTCTGAGTTCGTAGCTTGTCATACCGTTAAAGTGTTGAAATTCCGATTGCCAGACAAATACAGTCAAGCCTAACCTGGTTTTGCTGCCCTTGGGTCAGGGGAAGAGCCCTCATCCCTGGGGACAGTGGAGTGGTTCATATATGCAGTATCTTCTGTCTGCTGTTCTGCACTTGGATTTCCTGGACAAAATAAATAAATTATTTACTTCAGGTAAAAGCCTGGGAGGTTCACTCCCGGTGTGTATGCAGTGGAGACAGCCAGGGACTAGTGTGAAACAAGGAGTGAACAAACTTGATGGTATATAGTCTTAGCACATATCTTGTTCAAAGATAAACCTTTAACAAACAAGCTACGTTCTTTTCTTGCAAGGAGCCGAAATGAGATCTGAAATGTCCAAATCATCAAAATAATTTTACGATCATTGGTAACTGGTTATTCCAAACAAACATATGTAATGCCAAAGACTTGTTAGTCACCTCTCATTTCATATCAGTTTCTGGAAGTTGCGTTTTAGTGAGACTAATTAATATATGTAGTGTTCCAAGAGATGCACTGTAATGTCTTTGGGAGCACTCCACTGGTGATATCACCAGAATATCCCATGGGGCATCATTTCAATTTTTCAGATTGTTGTTTTTGGAGGGAAAAATAATAGGTGGAACAGAGTTTCAAAATTTTCAAGCATCTTCTCTTTTTTCCCCCGCTTGACTTTAAATTGTATGGTTGTAGAAAACTGAACCACTACCTTATAAACTTTACATTGCACCTCACAAGGAGAATGTGAATAGAAAATTCCTGTTACGTGAGATGAAA
>VYZW01011863.1:12892-23684 GCA_013401315.1 Balaeniceps rex
TGTATTTATAGAAACATTTTTTATTGTCTTTTATGGCAGTAGCCAGATTAAGTTCTAATTGGGCTTTGGCCCTTCTAGTTTTCTCTTTGCCTAACGTCACGATATATAATCATAGAATCATAGAACCATAGAATGCTTTGGGTTGGAAGGGACCTTTACAGGTCATCTAGTCCAACCCCCTTGCAATGAGCAGGGACATCATCAACTAGATCAGGTTGCTCAGAGCCCCGTCCAACCTGACCTTGAATGTTTCTAGGGATGGGGCCTCCACTACCTCTCTGGGAAACCTGTTCCAGTGCTTCACCACCCTCATTGTAAAAAATGTTTTCCTTATATCTAGCCTATCTATCCTTGTAGTCCTCCTGAGTTGCATGCCCCTTCTTCCAAAGGTCATAAACTCTCCTTTTTTTTCCTGAGTTCCAGCCAAAGCTCTCTGTTCAGCCAGGCTGGTCTTCTTCCCCACCAGCTTGTTTTTCGGCACATGGAGGATGGCCTGTTCCTGTGCCATTAAGATTTCCTTCTTGAAGAATGTCTAGCCTTCCTGGACTCCTTTACCCTTCCTGACTCCCCAAGGGACTCTGTCAACCAATATCCTAAACATGCCAAAGTCTGCTCTCCAGAAGTCCAAAGTAGCAGTCCTGCTCACCCCGCCCCTTACTTCTACAAGAATCAAAAACTCTTACCGTTTTGTGATTACTATGCCCAACCGACGTACCACCCACGAGTCCTTCTCTGTTCACAAACAACGGGTTCAGCAGGGCTCTTTCCCTTGTTGGATACCTCACCAGCTGTGTCATGAAGTTACCTTCCACACACTCCAGGAACCTCCCAGACTGTTTTCTCTCTGCTGTATTATATTTCCAGTAGACATCTGGTAAGTTGAAGTCCCCCATGAGAACAGGGGCTAGTAATTGTGAGACTTCTCCCAGCTGCTTATTTTGTCTGCCTCTTCATCCTGGTTGGGTGGTCTATAACACATTCGCACCATGATATCTGCCTTGTTGGCCTTCCCCCTCATCCTTACCCATAAGCACTCGGCCTTATCATCACAATCGCTGAGCTCTATACAGTCGAAACACTCCCTAACATACAGAGCCACCCCACTGCCTTTCTTCCCTTGCCTGTCCCTTCTGAAGAGCTTATAGCCATCCATTGCAGCACTCCAGTTGTGTGAGTCATCCCACCATGTTTCCCTGATGGCAACTATATCATAGTTTTCCAGGTGCACAACGGCTTCCAGCTCCTCCTGTTTGTTGCCCATGCTGCATGCATTGGTGTAGATGCACTTCAGTTGGGCTATTGATCCCACCACCTCTTTGGGGGGAGAAACCCTAATGCCTACGTGACCATTCTCAGGTGCTTCTGTGGTTTCTAACACATCCATAACCCTTGGTCTTTGCTGCCACATGGATCTCCATCCCCTACCTCTACTGAAAGAGCAGTGCCACCTCCAGGCTTATCTCTAGTGAGCCCGGTTTTACCCCTTTCCTCCTTCAAATCTAGTTTAAAGCACCTTCAATGAGCCCTGCTAACTCCTGTGCAAAGATCCTTTTCTGCCTTTGAGACAGGTATACCCTGTCTGTCACCAGCAGCCCTGGTGTCGTGTAGACTGACCCATGATCAAAAAATCCATAATTCTGCCAGTGACACCAGGCTCAGAGCCTGGTATTGATCTGCTGGCTCTTCCTGTTTCTTCCTTCATCATTCCCTGCAACTGGAAGGATATAATGCATTTTCTCACCTTCATGTCTGGAGATGCAAAGATGTATGAAGAGCTGGTGAATGACTTCTGGATGTCACACTGATTAATTGGTGAAGTTTGCTTTCACCACTGGAAACCAAGTGTCCTGTCAGATTAATTATCATTCCCTCAGAAGGCTAGTTCTCTTCCAGTGCCTCCTCCTAGAGTCCCTACATGCCTCATGCAGCATGGGGTGTTTCCAGCAAACAGTTCTGGGGATCATGGAAGCCACTTCTAAACATCCTCTTTCTTTTGCATGGGATGAAAAAATCAGTTACTTATTAGCAGCACTAAATTACTGTTCAAACATGTTAAAAGGCAGATTTTCCAAATTACATGACAGAAGTTTGAAACTTCTGTCATTCGAATGATATAGTAGACGGTAACAATGTAAATATTTTAATAAATAAGTTTAATTCTGAAAACATTATTATTTCCAGGAATTACCTGAATCTCATAGAATGCTTGAAATTTTGCCTTCTGCAGACATGAAAAAGCAGGAGCCAAATCCTCTATTCCAGGTTTTATGCTAGTCTACTTCCACATAAATCTGGACCCAGATGACAGTTTAATCATGTGTTCTGGCAACAGTTTCAGGCTATCAGATTGTCTTTTTTAGACCACTAAGCAGTGGTCACCTGAATTGGATTTAAATGACTGGAGATAGTGGCCTAAAAAGGAAAATAGTCCTTCCATGAGCTAAGTGTGCTTCTAGCTCCTTCTGTGTTCTTTTCAAGAGTGTCTTCTTACCACTGAAGCTCAATGTCTTCTTCCATTTGTAGGCTACAGTGAAATTATAGCCTCCCATGTCCCAGCCATACTTTATATTCCAGCCCTCTTTCAATGTAATTCTGTATTTTTTACTTGCCATTTTTTCTTTCTTTTCTTTATGCCCATCTTTTTATTTTCTCTGGTGGATTTACTTTACCATGATGTTGCCTTTATCTTAGTGAAAACAGTGTTGTTACAATCTTCACAAGAAAAATCTTTCGATTTTATCCATAGGTCTTTTGAAAGGTGAAGAAAAGAATTTAGCAGCTGAGCGGGCGAAGTTTGTACATTGGTGTTCAAGACTATAGACAGGCTGAATTGCTCCAAATGAGGTCGGTAGTTACACAGAAGTACAGATACATTAGTTTCTGGATTTTGCAGTTGTTAAATTGTGTTTTGCTGACAAACGAGGATAAGTTTGTACAAAAGAGTACATACAGAAAACAAAGTTCACTCATTATATGCCATGAAAATAAATAGTATAAAAATAAATAGAATTAAAAATGGTTATTAGATCTTTTTCTATCATTTCAGTGACATGTGCTTAGCAAGTCATATGGATTTTCCCATGTTTTCAGAATTCAAGATTCCCGTACCTCTGTCTGAGATACGCGGAAGGACCCGTAGTGATGGGCAGGACACGGTGCACAGCTGATGGCGTGTCTGGGGCAGGGGGGCAGTTTGGCTATCCCATGTGCTTGCGGTCAGCAGGGGATAGCAACCCGCACCAACACAGCAGCTGCCACTGGGAGTTAGGAAGACCACTCACACACTCAATTAATTGTCAAAGCCAGTGCTGCTGTGTAAATCCCCAGAAAGAACATGAGAGCCTGTATACCTTTAAGAGGAGAATGGTTTGGTGTGAAAACCGGGCTTTGAGAGATGGAAGAATGGATGGATTGGCTGAGAGAATTGGTCTGGTTTTTAACTGTGAAAGTTGATTTTTTCATTGAAAAAAGCAGCATGGATCAAGGGAAGGGACAGAAATAGGTAATTGGCACAATTTCCAAATTCGAGACAAAAGTTTCTTTCTCATCTGTATGGAGACAGTTGGCAAAGATATGTTAACTTGATAGTCATGCTTCATCCAAATAATACAAGCAGACTTTTAGACAAAAGTAATTGGAAATCCTTTGAATATTGTGTGTGGGTTTGTGGTATACTTTAGATAAAATTTATTTCAAAATTATGCAGAATGTGCTTAGTAAAAATATATTTCTCGTGTCAGAAAAGATATCTTTCTGATGTAAGAATTATGAGGACATGAAACATTGTTTTTTTACCTGTTTTAAGCATGATCAAGAGGAGTTTAGTTAAATACAACAGGCCACTAAAGCCAGGCTGCTCAAACTTGTTCACAGCCAAGAAATTCTTTTAGTGAGGTCTAGTTTAGCAGTGTTGGAGCTCTAATGAATCAGTACTAAGGTGCATAATGATCATTTGTGTCAGCTTTCTGAAAGGTACGGGTCCCCAAAATTTCATTTTTGAGCCAGACGTCCGTAACAGTTAACAACCACCATTAACACAGTAAAACCTTTGAAGTGATTGTATACAGTCTGTTAATTAAGCTAATTAGTGACACATGAATAAGTTCTGAGACAGCTGAGCCTTCCACCCACCTTCACAACTGTCCTGCAGGAGCAAAACCCTTGTTTCTGTTTGTGATGGAGATCTCTGTGGACAAAAGACATATTCTTGTGCATTGTCACAGCATCACAGGATAGGGCATGTTTTACTAACTCTTCCCCTCCTTCCCCCCTCAATGTACATACCACCTCCAACAGGTACCTTTACAAACTGATGTTCTTACAATGTTTTTTTTCAGGCAGGCAGATTAGTCACAATTCTGCTTGAGGTGAATTCGTGATAGGAACTTAAGAAATGGACTTCATATCTACTGAAAGCCATTTTTGCATCATCATCCATTAAGAACATGGATGAAATGGGGCACAAGCAGAACGATTTGCAGAAATCATTAGGAAAAAATGAAAGAAGGGCAGTTGTTTATCCAGAAGACAAGAAGAAATAAAAGGCTTTTGCAAAGAGGAAGACACTATTTTCCAAGTCTGTGAT
This sequence comes from Balaeniceps rex, assembly GCA_013401315.1. Lineage (NCBI taxonomy): Eukaryota > Metazoa > Chordata > Aves > Pelecaniformes > Balaenicipitidae > Balaeniceps > Balaeniceps rex. Next base: position 17,478 of record VYZW01011863.1, read on the forward strand.
GCTTAGGACAAAAAATAATGGACATAAACTTTCTTGGAATACTTAAATCGGGTATCAGGCAGACTTTGAGACATTCAGAGCTTCAGTATTATCACATCATCAGATGCTTCCCAAAGTCTTTTGCTTCTCTAGTCAGAGCTTTTGCCATTTTTGGAGCCTTCTTTAAGACAGGTGACAGCCAAAATCCATGCTTTCTTTAAAGAAGTCTCATTATACTTAAGGCTCCCCAATTACATCTTCAAGCAATTTAAACCACTCCTTCCCCTTTTCTGATACTAGCAAAAATATTTTTACTCTGTAGATACTTTAGTCTACTGGCTGTTACAATGTACCATAGTTTGCGGCAGATACATTGTCTTTTTTCTTCAAGGAAACCTCCGATGACCCTAATATTTAATGTCATCAGATTTGAGTGGTGTATGTTTAGCAAATTCTGAGCTTGGCTTCTTTGCACAGCACAAACTTTGTGTAACTTCACTTTCCAGAGCCAACTCTGGAGCTGCTTGTGTTGCTGTGTTATTTTCCATTTCAAAAAGTTGAGCACAGAGCCATAGAGAGGAAAATTTAAATGAAAAAGTTCCTAATGCAGTCTAGCTATGACATGATTACAACTAGGTTAAATGTATTAGTTCTCCCCATATTACACTAGAGGTCATACAACATCTAATTTATTTCCTTGACTTTCACATTTCACACTCCCCTGAATGTAATTTCTTTCAATTTTCCCTGCTGTCGGTAATTGGTGTGCCACACATCTCTCTTCTCCAACAGACTCAGTCTGATTATACTAGCACTACATTCTGTGTATCTATTAAGAACCAGGGATCAAACTTTCCCCCAGGCCTGGTTTCCATTTCTCTCTCATACACATTCATTTGGTAAGGGCATGAAGTCCTCATATATTTCACATTTAGAAAGGTTTGTACTTTCTTAAGAAGAAAAAAAAAAAAAAACCACAAAATTTGCCAGTGGCTGAGACTGTCTTTCAGACCTCACATTTTGTCTTGGCTTTCACCTCCTTCTGTGATGTATTGCAGTGTTTTCAGAGATGTCTCATTTAGCATAGACGGGGACTCCATCTCACCTTGCAAAGTCTTTAAATGATTGTGACAATGAAATGTAAAGTTTGTATCATTTTGTAAACAGTTATAGGGAAAATGAAATACTGAAGAAGACAAGAACTCAACTTTGTTTTCAGATCTCAAAGTTCTTGCCACTTTTATTACATTCATGAACAGTTTCTGTTCCGTTTGTAGCACCAATTTTATGATCGTGGAAATCTACTGAGTTCCAGCAAGTGGGTATTTCTTACATATAGTTTTAAAACATAGCAAAGAATCTGAATTATAATTTCTGAAAAAATCCGTGCAGATCCTTGTGGTAGAGACCCTATCATTATTCCCCAGCTTTAACTGGTTCAGTCTCCAATGAAATATTCCTTTATATATCTCTTACATATTCCCATGTATTAATCTTGTAACAGAAAGAACCAGGATCTCTTTGCACCTGACCTCTCTCTATCATTTTAACTATTTCACACTGTTCCTTAGGTTTTAAGAACTTGTGTTTTGTTGTTCTCTTGGCACCTGACTGAAATCATTATTACTTTGCTTTCACATTTACAGCTGTAAGTTATGTGAAAAAGACCTGCAAGTCAGTAGCAGGATAGGTTGTAAGAAGGAGAAAGGAATCCATGGGGATGTCTATTCCAGCATCCCTTCCCTCTTGGTAAACCCTTCTCTCCTCATTCCTGCTGCTTTCGCCAGCAGCCCAATCTGAATCGACTTCTGTGGATTTGTGAAGTTGTGAGTTAGATGACTTACTTTCAATGATGTAAAAGACATACAGGCTGTCGTGTCATATCAGGCCTACAGAAACTAATACTGTATGAGTTTTAATATCTCCTCTTAGAAATGTTGTGATACGATGACGAGATAAAAACTGTATTTTTGAAAAGATAAAGCAAATGTGGTAATACAAAGACTCACAATCTATTGTACATAAGTTTAGGGAGGATTTCACAGTGCTGGGAAATTTCCCAAACAAGTGCTCAATTCAGAATTAATTGTAACATTTAGTTAATTCAAATCCCCTTTGATTTCCAGATCCTCTATTGAAAGTTTTGCTGCTGAAACATTTCTTTCTGCAGTATTCCTTTCCTGTAAATAATGAAAAGTAATTTTGATCTTTTAGGGTGATCTCCAAAAATCTGCCATTTTCAATAGAACCTGTCTTGTTTTTTGTTTTTTTTTTTCTTTCTTTCTCTAAAGGCTTATTTAATTACTTTTCTGAATCAGATTTTGTGCGTCATTCTATGATCTACCCCAAATCCCTTTTTTGAAGAATACAATATACCCCAATTGCTTGTGGCTGTGTATTATCATCAAATACTTTATTTGAATCTGCTAAGTCACAGATATTTCTGGAATGACGTAACTGACAAATAATTAGATCTAAGTCTAAAAGTGCTTGCTAATTGCTCACCAGTTACTATTTTTGTATACACAAGGCAGTTAAGAATAGAAAAGTGAGAGCAAACTCTGTCTGAAGGGCAGCTCCTGTATTTGTCATTTGTCCTGGTTTCAGCTGGGTTAGAGTTACTTTTCTTCCTAGTAGCTGGCATAGTGCTGTGTTTTGGATTTAGTATGAGAAGAATGCTGATAACACACTGATGTTTCAGTTGTTGCTAAGTNTTATTATTATTAACTATTATTATTACTATTACTATTATTATTATTATTATTTTATTTCAATTATTAAACTGTTCTTATCTCAACCCGTGGGTTTTCTTACTCTTGCCCTTCCGATTCTCTCCCCCATCCCACCAGGGAGGGGGAGGGTGAGCGAGCGGCTGCGTGGTGATTAGTTGCCGACTGGGGCTAAACCACGACACATTCCATTTAACTCCAAACAGGAGAGCAGCACATTCAGGAGCACCATCCATGGAGGACTGCAGGCTCTTGTCTACAGGAAGCAATCTGTGTCTCTTGTGGGATCTTGCCCATCTGCATTAGATCAGTTGCCTTGCAACCACTTGTTTTTCCACACAGTGAAATAATTTTGCCAAATACCAAACATTATTCCTGTTTCATATAACTTTTTTCAATTCCTCTTCTATGCACTACTACCTTTTTGACTACTCTGAAGTAGCAGATTTTCAGCATATATTGTAGTAATTACATTTAAACAGCACATACCTTTAAAACCTGGTAGATCTCTTAGGCTTTCTATCTTCAGGATAGCTAATTGCTGCATTTTCAGAATGCTACAGTTCATTGAAATGCTGGTGTAAAATACTGCAGCAGTTACTGAATGTAAGTATCTCTTATTGCCTACCAGGGAGAACAAATCATAATTCAAATTAAACTTACTGTGTAATGAAATTTTGTTACGTGTCATTATGTTACATTATATCTATAAAACAATCCTAGCAAGCCATTTGATTAAATGATGGGGCTTTTTGTGTGACAGAGTGAAGCTAGAATCCTCCCTATGATTAATTTTTCAAATAACAGTGAAGTACAAAGTGGAAAACATATAATGTTGTAAAATGACAGCATTTTGGACCCTCAAAACAATTCATTATGTTTAAGAACCAATAGAGATGACTCTTCAACAATATATATCATGTAATTTAATTATAACAAGGAAGTTGGTTTTGCCTGACAGCCTTCTGGAGGGAAATGTGTCCAAAGCCAGCTGCCACACTTTTTCCCCTTCTCCTGGACCAGATCAAGTAATATTCAATAGTTTCTATAATGAGTGTCATTCTGTATTTCCAGAATCTCAAAGCAATTTGTTTGCAGTTTACCAAGAACATTTCCAGGTTTTCCAGTTCAGAAATATACCTACATGTTATTTTGATGTTGTAAAGTATTATGTTTCATCAGAAGGTGTTGCTTTAAAAGGTTTTCAATTGATTGTTTTAAATGTTTCAAAATTAATCAGGCATATTACTTCTCTGTCATTTTGCTTTTCCAGCAATTGTATTATACATATATTTTATTGTCAAAGTAAAGCTTTCAATAAGATTGTTTTTCTATTTCCAAGCCAATCTTTTTCAAGAGGTTGTGGAGGAAAAAACAAAAGAAGAGAAAATGCAATCTTTTAGGAGAAGCTATTAGTTTTTGCAATTCTTTGCTTCTTTCATACTCAGATACTTCCCACATTTTTAAAGGGCACAATTACAGAAAAGTGAATTGGGCCTGATTCACCAACACTCATTTATGTTGAGTAAGTGTTGGTTTTAATGTCATTACAAAGGCATAAATCTAAAATAAGGCAGTAATAATTCAATTCCAACACACATACCAGGTAGTAAAAATGTCAGTAGGGAAAGAGCTTTAAAAGTATTTAGATAAATAGATGCTTCAATCAACCAACACACACAGGTTTATGACTATCTCTGATCCATGGCAGACTTCTCATCACTGTCACTGGGAGTTGTGAATGTGTGAATCGAGGGTAGGCTATGCCTCACAGAGATCATAACATCTTTAGCATTTTGGTTTTGCTTATCTTTCTTGACATTGCTGGAGAAATCAGATTTGCAAAACAAGAATGCATACATAGTTTAGTCTTCAGGTCGCTCAGTAATTCCTAGCAGCCAAATTCATTCCTGGTGCAGCTCCATCTGTTCGCAATGAAATTACATGCGGTGAATTTTGCCCAAAGTGTTTAAAACCTTGAGGAGCCATTAATTTTTGTAAATTTTGGAGGTGCTACCAAGATGAGAAAGGGCGGGGTTAATGATATAATTTGGGAGGCAATGGGTAAGAAAATAATTTAATTAAGGGTAATGGGAAAGCATTAAGGCAAAGGAAATTTGCCAGTAGGTTGATTTAAAAACATATACATTTTCTCAGTGCTCTGATCAATTTAACAGTTCAGCAGTCATCAGAATAATGTTGGAGTCCCACTGTTTGAAGCAATTAAATGCATGTGTTTCAAATAGAAAAAACATATAAACCAGAAACAGAAAATGACACAGGTCTCTCTCATCACCAAGTGTCTGTAATTTGAAATCCCAGCATGATGGCAATGCCTGGCAAAATACGGTAATGTTGCCAATTAGTTGGTATTAATTTGTCATCTCTGATGCTCATTTCTTTGGTTTAAAGTTTGTTTACAACTGATGTGACAAAATGCAGTTAAGTGCAGAATGTAATTTCAAGTTCCTTAAATGTAAATCCTTTTTCCCTTCAGTGTTTTCCTTTTCTTCTTCTCTTCAAGCAAATTACAATTAAATATAGTATTGAAATAGTGAAGAAAGTAATAACATTTGCAAAAGAGCTATATAAATTGGAAGAATAATCATCAATATAAAAAAATGCAGGCTCCTATACTGTATCATTGGATCAAAAATACTTTAGAAAACGAAATATATGGCTGCTTATTTACATCGCATTCCATGAGTATTTAATACCATTGATTTTCCCATTTGGAAAGACCATTAAAGGATAAGCCAGACATACATGCTCTTGAGAGAAATTATTGAGTAGGGTGTTAAAAAGTGAGGAGATTAAAAAAGCTACTTGCAAGAGACAGGCATACAGAGTTAACGAAGTGTGTTCCCTACAATCCATCAGTTGTCACATTGCAGCTATCTGGTGATAAAGTCAATATAAATGCCGTCAGATACACAACGTTACTTCATTGGGAGCTCTAACCTCAATATGTCACCATACAGGTATTAAGCATTGGATCAAACTGTATACAAAGTTTAATGTGGCTCTGAGCTTGTAAACTCTGATGAAAGATTTATTTATTTTGCAATTTTGTTTGCTTTCAGCACTCCTCTGTCTAATGCATTCATCTTAGCAGTTATCTTCCTGAGGTGGATCAAGGTGCTTTTGTAACCAAGACTTTCCCAACACACTTAGGTCAAGTGAAATCACTGTTTCAATCAATTTAATCAATTTTAATACTGATAGAAAAACTTTTAAAATTTAGGTGTTTTAAGAGATGTTTTTCCTTGATTTATTTTTCACTGAAAAAAAGTGATTTTGGAGCTGTACACTGAGCTTATGTTTCCATCCTCTCATTTTTAAAAGTGTGATTTTGTGCAGACTGGTGACTCTGACACAATTCATGTAAAAAACCAAATCCAAAAAGTATACATAGGCTGAACATGAATTTAAACTGAAATCAGATTAAACTGGAACACAGCATAGAATCATAGAATGCTATGGGTTGGAAGGGACCTTT
>VYZW01011864.1:6536-36479 GCA_013401315.1 Balaeniceps rex
CCAGCTTAGTGTCATCTGCAAACTTGCTGAGGGTACACTTGATCCCCTCGTCCAGATCATTGATAAAGATGTTGAACAGAACTGGCCCCAACACTGAGCCCTGGGGAACACCGCTCGTGACCAGCCTCCAACTGGATTTAACTCCATTCACCACCACCCTTTGGGCCCAGCCATCCAGCCAGTTTTTAACCCAGCACAGACTATGCCTGTCCAGGCCATGGGCAGCCAGTTTCTCCAGGAGAATGCTGTGGGAGACGGTGTCAAAGGCTTTACTGAAGTCCAGGTAGACAACATCCGCAGCCTTTCCCTCATCCACTAAGTGGGTCACCTTGTCATAGAAGGAGATCAGGTTAGTCAAGCAGGATCTGCCCTTCATAAACCCATGTTGTCTAGGCCTGATCTTCTGATTGTCCTGGACGTGCTGCATGATGGCACTCAAGATGAACCACTCCATAATCTTCCCTGGTACCGAGGTCAGGCTGACAGGCCTGTAGTTCCCTGGATCCTCCTTCCGTCCCTTATTTTAGCATATCTACCAAAATGTCATGTGGCAGAAATGTTCAAATGTCAAAGCAAACATTAATACCAAGAAGTATACAAATAACACCAACAACAAAAGAACAAAATGACCCTTACATCTGAACAACTACACTGGCACCTTGCATCTGGAAAAAAAAAAAAGTGTCTGTACAGTACTATTGATGTTTACTTTGATCAATTCTGTAATATCTTTATTGAATCTTGAAAATGAGATTATTTCTGACTGAAATTAAGAATGACAGCCTTTAAGAAAAGGCAAAACCCAATACTTTTCTTAGCAAAGTAGCAGTTCAGTGACACATTCATTGCTACTAGAATCAAGACTGTTGAATGGGTGTCTAGTCCTAAGGCCACCATTAACTCACAGAACAAAAAGCTGGATAAATTTATATTTGGAGTGCCATTGTCCTGTATTTTGCTGCTTTTTAAAAGAATGTAACACTGAAGACTGCTTCTCTAGTAACAAAGGTTTGCTTTTGTTATAGATTTGTTTTGCTTTGTCTTTTTTGTGGCTAAGATGACCTTTTGTTAATCATAAACTTCTTGATTTCCTTTCACACTGTCCCTGAAGTTCTTAAATAGAAACAAGAGCTCTCTTTGCTGTGTAACTGCTGAGAAAATAATGTCAAGGCAACTGTGGGCTTGGGAAGATTTCTGAAGTGTTTCTGAAGCCTCTAAGTAATGAGACTGTGGGATGTCACTGCCATAGAAAGTGTCAGATAAGCTCTGTACTAAATCTGACTAAATACTAGGGTTTGAACTTCATGGGAAGCTTTCTAAAATTTGGGTTTATTCCAAAAGAAGGCTGAAGTTAAACAGCAAGCAAGCAAAGAAACCCAGCATTTCTCATGGACTGATCTGCAGCTGTCCCATGAAACTGACATTCCCAGACCAGCATAGGGCAGATCAAATGTAAATGACACAGCATTATACAGTCCAGCTGGAGAAGAACTGTAGAGTGTCCACTTCTGCTGCATAGCATGATCAGACTTATCTTTTTCATGCCTGTCAAGTATATTTTTAGGCTGCCCTCAAACACCTTTAGTTTTGGAGACTCATAATATCCTTGAGCAAACTATTCCAGTTTTCCTAATGACCAACCAAAATCTCCATTGCTGCACTTAAGCCTATTATTCTGTTCATCCTAGAGATTAACGTATCTGTGTGAAAATAAGAAAATCAGATAACTTACTGTTTGGATTATACATATTTATTGGTTTTATATTTCTGCTATAATTTTCATCCCTATTCATCTAGATATTGGTGTCATATATTGATATGATGTTGTGATTTTTTTTGTCATTGAAATATAAAAAGTCTAATCTTTTTCTCATGTTGACTTATTCAATGAAAAGTAAAGCACATGTTAACTAATGTAGGCATTCTGTTGGTGTACGAAAAAGGTTGAGAAATCTGACTATTCGGCAACATAGTGAAACATGAGTTGTAAAATGTTAAGAATATTTTATGTAGTCTTGTTTACATCAACAACAAACAACTGCTATGATTTAAAGTTCTTTCCTCTGTTTTTCTGTAGTAAGTTTAAGGGAACTGGTGCTTATAACCTACTGGAGATTAAGAAGAGATAAGAAACTTTTTCTCCTTTTTTTTTTTAATATCTCTTTATAAATCGCATATTGTAAATAATTGCATATCTAGGATGCAATCATTATTTTTAAGGAAGGTGGGTTTTTCATCTTCACCGCTTGTGCTGCTCATTCTTATACAATGGGACTTAATTTTACTTTCTGAAGTATTCATAGTGACTCTTGATGCTTCGAGTTAAAAAGAGGACATCATTTGGTTCACAACAGCCAAATTTTTCTGAAACATCAAAAAATACACATAAGAGTGTGAAATACTCTTCAATATTCTTAGATTTCTATAAAAGAAATATCTGTTTATAAAGTATTTTAATGCAATGAAAATAATAAAATACTATTTTACTATCATTTAGTAAATTGCACATTGAAGTATCCAAAATTGTATGAGGCCATAACATATTTAATTTAATCCAACCATTTTCCCATGCAAATATATTTTCCTCAAAATTTCTCTTAAAAAATATTTGTGGCTCCACTGTCTCTTGTGGCATCTAATATAATATTCATATCTATACTGTTCTTAGTCGCACTGAATACAGAAGAGTTTTTAAAAACCCAAGCTCTACATATTTCAATGTCAATACCAACATCACTCTTTATGAACTTAATGCATCAACTCATTCCATTATCTCAAGTAGTGTCTATGTAGATCTCAGAAGATAACTTCTTGCTGAACGTTGCTTGAAGGTGATTATTGATTAAACTATTTTTTAGGCTTATGTTCATTTTTTTTCCCCTAACACATGAAATAACACAAATTCTTTAAAATTGGTAACAGTAAGATGCACATTTTATTGCTAAAATGACTTGATGGCACAATGGTTATCAAATAATGTGAAGACATTACAGGATATTTAAACTTGCTGCACTCAAAATCTTGCTGAAGGCCAAACAGTAAGAGCACTTTATATATAAGGAAAGCCAAGAATTCATTGTTAGTATAAATGAAATATTAAGAATCTAATCATTATTAGTCTAGATCTAAGTGTTACCGAAAAAGAAAGTATGCAGTTAAAATCATTGTGCACACACTTCTCAGATTCAGCCCCTGTTCCCAGTGTTATGCTCACCCTCCTGATGCTCCTCTGGGCCCTGTGGTTAGTGGTTTCATTCTGGCATGTGTGTGTGTGTTGGGGGCAAGAGGGCTGACAGCAAGTTGTCAGCTTCTAGAGTCCTTTACCGGGAGGACTATGATGTTCATGTTGATGAGTCTTCCTCTCTCTAAATGTCAATTTGGAGTCATTTTGACATGTTTGCTAACACACTTTCACACCCTTGCTCTTTCTTCATTGGTCTGCAGCTCCATGTTACATCCAAATTCACTACATATGGTGCCCTTTACATATGTTAGATATATAATTTTTGTTGTTACCCCTAAAACCAATTTTGTCCAGCTCCAGTCTGCACTTCTTTAACTGACCATGAGTGAATTGTTTATAGTTCTGGTGTCTCCAGTGCCAAGCCTGTGCCCCGTCTCTTATCACCCCATGCTCCTCTGCACCACATCTTGTGTTCCCACTTTTCAAGGCCTCTGCTGTCCTACCATATCTGTGTTCCTGAACACTGTGTTAAGGCTCCATATATCTCATTCCATGCAGAAGAACTGTTTATTACAACTATGGTTGTACTGCTCTAAAAGTAGAGCAAATTAGCTGTAGGCACCTGAACAATTAGGGAAATTGCTGTCACAGCTAAACTAAGCAAAACAAACCTGTGGGCAAGTCAGGAAAAGTTCAGACAGAGCAGGCCTAACAAGCCTCATCCCTGAGGCCTTGCAGACTCAGTACAAAGCTGAATGTACCAGCAATGTACTTCCTGTTACCAGCAACAGCAATACTGTATTACAGTGCTACATCATTGCAAACTGCTCTGCTCAGATACTCTTTTTTTTTTTTGACTAGAAAGTCATGAAGTAGAGGTGCCATGGAGAAATTTAGGGGTGAGATTTCCACAAGGACAGAATCACAACACTCGATTGCGTAAGATTTATGATTTGTTTATGAAGGAACAAGGGTGTAGTGGGTAGATTATGATTTCTGTTCCAAGTTCTCCAACCATCAACATGTCTGTGATTTGGCTGGTGGCCTGACCATCACGTACAGCAGCTCAACCCCAGGCTCAGCCTTCTTCAAGATGTTGGTTGTCTGTAGATTCATTCCCACCAAGGGGATGTTTTCATAATTTTTTTGCTTTCCAACTCAGATTGTAGCCATGTGCTGACAGTGGCTTTGTTGGTCACATCACCCCAGAACTATCTAAAGCAAGTTAGCTGTTGTTGCCTGGTTTACTATTACCTTCTGGTCTCCCACACCAAACATGTTATAAGAATGTAAATATGTTAAGAATTCATTTGTGTTTCTTTTTTTCTTTCCTGCACATAGGTGCATACCAAGGTTTTTGGTAAGACTCTCCAAAATAATTTTCTGTGCCTCGTTTGTTTCCCCAGTGGAGAGTTTTGGGCTGGGCAGCTGTAGTCAACGCCTTCCTTACCTGAGCAGTGCCTTTGGGTACCTTTCACTCCATAACAAAGTTTTTAGACAAAATGCAGAGAGTATTGAACATTTTTTCTAATAATTTCAGTCCAGCTCCAGGTATGTGTGTGTATATATATATATGCATGATTTTCATACAGTTCTTTCACAGATTACTTAGAGCAGCTTGGTAGATTCAGAGTAATTATCACTCGTTCACTTTATATATGAAAAATCAATAATTCCTCGGAAAGCAATGTTTTATTCTTGCTGCTCAGTGAAAACATTTTTCCTTGTTCAAGTAAATTAAAGCAAGTAAGTTTTAGCTGCATAAGTCCTGCTGTCAAGCCCAACATCTCTGGAGTCAATGAATTTTCATAATCAACCTTTATTAGCATTGCAAGCTAGAATTTACAGCTTATATCCATTCAGGCATCATAACAACTGTCCCACATAGAAAAGGGAATTGCATTTATCAAGAGGTGTCATAAAAAGCCAGGCTCTAGTATCCACACAGAAAAGTAGATTTGATGAGTCACTGATAAGATCAAATCAGCCATAAGAGAGAGAATCTGACTGAAAACAAGTTGTTTCATCAGCCCACCAGAAAGTAAGCACTGTTTCAAAAAATGCGTGGATACTAGAGGTTTTGAAGAAATAAACATTAAAAAACTTTTTATTAAATATCTGTTCTTCAAACTAGAATGATCTGAGAGACATATGTGTCAACAGCCTCTGAAGGCTAAATTCTACTGATGATTAATTTTATCTTCTCTGTTATTATTTCTCTTACTTGACCCTCTTCAGGATTTGAAAACATTATGACCATTTACTTAATAACTCCAAGAGGTTTAAAGGTGAGTTATATCTCTGTTATTCTTTACTTACGTATATTCCAAAATAGGAGGTAGAACATAGCTTTGTCCATCTTTTATAGATATATCCTTTTTAAAAGGGAGCCTTTTTTCAGATGTTTTTTCAGAACACTTCTGTTATGGAATCAAAGCTTCTGTGAGTGGAGAAAAGAACTTGTTTCCTAAGTCTTGCAACAGTGAAAAAAAGGAAAAACTCAAATTTCTAAAAAACCATGTCAAGGATAACCGCCAAGGTAAAAGATTGGGGTAGTGGTGGGGTAAAGGGGCTGGTTTTATCTCTGAAGTATTGGCATAAAATGCAGAAGCAGCACACGCTTTTCACACATCTTTGTGCGGAAGCTGGAACACTCTACAAAACAGAAAATTATTGTAAAAAAAAAAAAAGCCAGCCCAGCTGGATAACATTGAACACTTACACAGAGAGGAGATAGGAATTAAAGAATAAACAGAGAATTCCAAAAAGATAATCCCAGTGAATTAATTCAGAAAGTGTTTGGAGAGTTGCTTCATCAACAAAATACAGAGGAAATCATAATTGACAGGCATTGTACCTTCCCTCCGGCTCTGGCAACTGGCCAATGCATGTTATAGTGAGGTGCTGTTATGATTGCCAAATGCAGGTCATTTTGAGAAAGAGGGGAGCTGAGTATAAGACATTTTCAAGGTCATATAATATAGAGAGAATTCTCTATCGTGATCTTCAAAATGGGCAAGGAACCAGATGTAATAAAAGCAGGCTTCAAAGAAGCAGGCTGATGAACACCATGAATTTTACTTGGAGATCTTGATCATACACTATGAAATAGTCTGGCATACTAGCAGGAAAAAGGAGAAACTGCCTGAAATTTCTGATACTGGTTTTTAAAAATAAAAGCACAGCAAGAAAAGCAGAGAAAATCATCCAGAAGTAGAACAAGCATGGGGTGGGAGTGAGGGGCAGACAGGGGTGGAAGGAGCTAAAAGAAATGCTTATGACTGCTATGCATCTGGAAGACTGAATGGCCATAGTAAAGAGACTCCCCCCATTTCTCCCAGTTCTATTCATCCATAAGTTAGAAGGGTTTCTTCGTAACAGAGTTTTGTTTTTCTTTTTAAGTTTGGAAATATTTTCACTTATTATAATTTAAAAGTATTTATATTTTAACTCATCATTTTCTCATCCACATAAGATGTTCAGTGGACTTGATTATTTCTATATCTTTGATATCAGGTGTTTTCATATTTCAGGCAAATATACTTATTCTGAGTGTTCTTTACAATTCAAAAGCTATCAAGCAGAGATAAAGACAAGCAAGAAGGGAAAGCGTAATTCCTCTGTTTAAAGAACAGTTTTGTCTCACTACCCTAAATAAAAATAAAAAAATAAAAAAGGTACTAAGCAAGGCATTTTATAATGTAATTTAAGTTATATGTGAGTACAGTAATACAAAAATAAATCCCACGGATCAAGAATAGTGTATACTCTACATTGATAATTTCTGTAGAGTTCTTTCAGTCTGAATAAAAGGAAGAAAAGAAAGAAGAAACATTTATCCTCTTGGGTAGCCTAACCAGAAGAATGATTTACTGAAGAGTAAAGATGAGGATAGCTGAAGGTTAATCACTAAAAATATAACCAAAATAAAAAATTAATCCAGAACCTACACTCAACAACATCGAGAAGGAGAGAAAAAACACATTCAGGAAAATCCTTGGAGTAAATCCAGTAAAGCCAGTTAGGCAGGGAAAGCCTTGAATCACGTCCTCTATGCATCAAGCAAATATTTTACTTGTAGATAAAGGGAGTAAGAAGAAAAGAGAGGACAAGAATATGTTTTCATAAATAGGATGTCTCTGGTGAATAGAAGTGCTCTTCCGAGTTTTGCTCTGGATTAGATCCCACAGGTGAGTTTGGTAGTGAAATGCCAAAGACCAGTGCATGATCCAGCTACAGTTATGTTATTATTCCAGTAAGCAACAAACAGTTCTACAATGGGCTTTACTGTAAAACTGTAAGTAACTGGAGAGTTTATGCACTATCATTATAAGGATCATAATTTTGGATAACAGTGTTCAATGTTTCAATTACGTGGTTACACTGTACACTCTCAGCTCACAAATCAAGCTCCATATTACAGCCTCTATAAATCTAGTTTGTTGGGGGGTGATGATAAAACTTGACACTTAGTAATAGATGCCTCAGAAAGTTTGTGACTTGTGTAAAGCCACAGACCTTTTTGGAATTTCTGGCTCAACACAAATAGATTTTTTATCATATATGAATACATGATATGTTACAGGATGACTGATTCAATATCCCTATTTTTACCACATTAGGATTAATATTGAAAACTCTAAGTTTACTAGTTTGCTTGCCTTGAAGCCTGGAAGTATAAAAATGGACAACTGCCTGTGTGGTCACTTCAGAAACTTCTTTTCTGGACCCCTGTCAGAGGTTTTAATGAAGAAGCACTAGAGCTTCTCTTACGATCCAAACTGGGCTGCCCAGGGAGGATTGTGGTGGTTCTGTGATTCCCTTGGGCTAAATTACAGTGAAATGACACCAAACAATCAACAACCTGAACTTGGAAAGCATAACGGTAGGCAACCTGAACTAGGGAAGTGCAACGGTAGACAATGTGCCATTCTAAATGGAATACTTATAAGAGGAAAGGAAAAAAGAAGAAAAGGGGAGAGAGAGAGAGAGAGAGATCACCACCCTTGGATCCCACGATGTCGATGGTAAATGTGGCAGTCCTCCAGTGGTGGGCGCACTGCTCTTGGAGTGCAGGGCCTCCGGCTGCACCAGCAGCACTGGCACCGAGTGGGAGAGGCAGGTCTGGAGCAGCAGCAGAATGGAGTCCTCCAGTGGTGGGGGCGTGCACATGGTTCCTCAGAGTTGTATCTTTTATAGACTAGTCCCCGCCTCTAGTCTCACCCCCTTGAAGACTTACATGGTTCTTGTTCCAGAATGTTCTTCATCTTCTGCACAGGCGCCATTGTGGAGGGTGGTCGTGAGGGGTCTTTCGGGTGGTTGTGAGCCCCCTCCTCAAATGAACTCTGTATGTATGAACCTCCGGCCATACATAGTGAGTTTCTAGGCACATCAGTAGGTGGAACTGTGCATCCTTTGAAGCATCATTCTGGCTCCAAGCCAATCGGCTTCTCACCTGTGGTGCTATGCAGACCCTAATTTGTCACTATGGTGACCTTAACTTGTCTCTATGCAGACTTTAACTTGTCCTGCTACAATGTTTGAGATATTAACTCGTCTTAAAAGAAAGGGTGACAGGAAATAAACAGAAATTAAAAAAAAAAGAATCAATTGAGTTTATATTTTTTTGAATAAATGCATGATTTATGTCATAGCTGAAAACCATTAAAATAATTTTTTAAAAAGTGAAACATTTTAATTGAATTCTCACAATGAAATGATGCTTTCTTCCCACTGAAACTGTCCTGAATATTACTCATTACTTATGCACTGGGACAAATGATGAATTCTCTGGGTTAAAAAAAAAAAAAAAAGTCAAAGGTAAATGTAAATCCAAGAATAAGAAATTCTGATAATAAGAAATCTTTAAGAGACGAGCAGAATGAACTCTGAAGATCCTCTTATGCTTGTGATCATTCTGGCTTCCTTACAAATAGCCAAACAGGATAGTGCAGATTTTACAGAACAATCTAAATTCATACAGCATTTTCAAGTTACCATATAGTTAGTTGCCATAAATATTTGTGAGTATTTAGTCTTAGGATATGTGAAAATTGTCTGCAATGATACATGAGTAGGAATTGCAAAGATAAAACAGTAGTCATACAATTCATCTTATTCTCTACCACTGCACTTCTTTTGTTTGAATGCATACTTGTGATATAAATCTACCACTTTTGGCATTCTACCAAAATTAAGCTTTGTGGCTCTTATACTGTTTAAGATTTTCAAAGTGTTTTTTTCTTTTGACCAAAACACTAGCTATACCATTCCAGTGAATGTTAGATAGATAGAATGCATGATGCACCCAACAATGATAAAAATTCTATGCAAACTATCTTGGAATAGTTTTGGAAACTGCAAGCTTGTGAGTGAGGGCAAAAAAATATTTTGAAGTCATTTGTTTTTATTATGGTGAAATGATTCCTCAGTGATCTGAAACTGTCTCAATCTCACAGGATTTAATAAAATAAACTGACAAGGACAGATATGGTCCAGTTTGTGGTAATCCGTGACATAATCCTTCTCTATTACCAATATTTAATAAAGGCTTTTCAGAAAAGGTAGAATAGTTAGTGCAATATAAATAATTTCTAATTAAATGTATTTGTCAAAATAGAAAAGATATTTTCTGCTCTGTGATTCAACAAAAACACTTAAAATACAGGAAATGTACACTTGTATTTCTTCACAAAAAGGAATATATCACAACACATTAAATGCTAGGGTAATTCTTATTCATTCCATAAATGGTTCTATTAGCTTGTTAAAATATCCTTATTATTCTACAGTTGGTAAAAATGTGAATTCACATCATATTGTTTTATTCCAAAAAGAATGATATAAATGTAGATAGCATTGTATATGCTCTGGTTTTACTGGGTTTTTAACTGCTGGTACAACTCAGTAATACATGTTCCTATGCAACATTTGTAGAGTTAAAACTTGACTACTGTATTTAGCTGTATTTTAATTACAGAATATCTGTACAATTCATGCCTATTGTCTGTGTTTACTGTAACAAAAAGCAGTACCCGGCTATAAGACATTTACTAGGGTAGCCTTCCAAATCTTAAACTTTTCTAGGTTTTTTTTTTTTAAGTGATTTTCAAGCAAGTAGGGAAAGACAATCAAGAGATTAAAAAAGCCTAAGATATCACAGGATAAAAAGAGTACATTTTGCTGATTTCAGCTACCACTTAGTATATGTCTTATGTTGTATATGCAGCTATTCAGTCTGCTGATATCTCACTAAAAGAAAAAAATACGTACCTTTAGTTTATCAGCAAAATATGTCAAAGGTACTTTTTTTGGAAGAGAACACTAGGCAATGTAAATGTAACTATGAGAATTCTGTGATTTTTAAATGGAATGCTATTTTATATTGAAATAATTTTCTTTTTTTTAGGTCACATTTTGTCCACTAGCTTGATTAAAATTCGAATGCTTAAGATCAGTAATATACCTTCACATTTAAAAGATCTTAAGATGAACGGGGACCACTCTGATTTCCCTCCTCAACCACATTCATGACAGAGACCAAAGAATCCCTTCCAAAAAATTCCCTGTGTCAAGCCTGCAACTTCTATGTGAGCTATTGTGCAATTTTCAGAAAGTCATCCAGGCCTTTTTTTTCAGAAAGTCATCCAGGACTTCATGTAGCGGGAATTCCTTAATATATTGTATCACTAGATAGGCACGTCCAATGATTAATCATCTTCACTATAGTAGTTATGCATTATATCTATATTGTCTGTTTTATTTCGCTTTTGTTTCCAACAAATATTTACAAATTTGAGATAACATCTGTTTGCAGAATTTTTTTTTATGATATGCTCAATTTTAAACTATAAAAAAGTCATGTTTTAAGAAGTTTCATAAGCTTGTCATGTACAAGCTTCCTAGAACTCAGATCATTATTATATTTTTTAGTGCTCCTTCTTAAAGTGAATCTAGTATTCCAATAGTAGCTTCTATATTATTGCATACAGAGTTCCTGCTACCTTCCAAAACTCTTTCGCTTACTCAGTTTGGGAATCATTGTGCTTCCATTAACCGTTAGGGAATTACAGCATGGACTGCTTCATTACCTGACAATCCAAGGGACTTCTCAAAGTCAGCTCCCATTTTCTGTGTGGAAATTGGGGATATCAGCACCACCAGATCAACTGAGCTGCTAGCAGGTCAGCACATCATTTCAGCACTCGTAAAAAACTCTCCTGGGTAATCCATGACTAAAATTAAACTGTATGACTGTAGCTTAGATAGAAATAAGGCATTCATTGTAGTCCTAGTTTCATCTTAGATGATAGGAAATACAGAGGAAACTAATTGAAACCCTTTATTGTTACACTAAAATCTTGTTATTGTCAAAAATGTCACACACCTTTACCTGGAAACCAGAATATCTTGCTAGCCCAGTTAAAATCTTAACAAACCCCCCAAAATAGAGCAAACATTAGTACTGTTACAATAATACTAATATTTACACTCTGAATTCATACAGAATAGCTCATTATTTCTATCTTTAAAATTGTTATACAAAAAAAGCACCTAACACCAACCCCGCCTCTCTGGTGTTACATGTCCCTGCCCACATACCTGAGGTCCCCAGGCTGAGGGTGCCAATCTACTTCAGCCTGGGGAGGTGTGTGTCACTGCGATGGAGAGCACTCCATGGTCCCTGCTC
This sequence comes from Balaeniceps rex, assembly GCA_013401315.1. Lineage (NCBI taxonomy): Eukaryota > Metazoa > Chordata > Aves > Pelecaniformes > Balaenicipitidae > Balaeniceps > Balaeniceps rex. The sequence goes on from VYZW01011864.1 coordinate 18,410, forward strand.
TGACAAGTGGGGTGTCCCTGGTAGGTGTGGCCCCCTCAGCTAGGGCCCTGCTCAGAGCTCTGAGGGTGTATTTCTGGAAATACAGAATGCAGTGTATTAGTCACAGAATACTGTCAAATACTAGACATCTCTAAAAGGACCTTTAGAGGTGTCTAGTCCAAACCTGCTCAGAACAGGTCTAATCAGGTCAGGTCACTCAGGGCTACGTCCTGTCCAGTCTTGAACACCTCTAAGGACAGAGATCCCACAAATTCTGAGCAACATATTCCAGTGTTTGATTACCCTTATAGTAATACATTATTCATCATACCTAACTGGAATTTTCCATGTTCCAACCTGTGTCCATTGCTTCTCACTGAACTTTTGATAAGAGCCTGGGTCTATCTTCTTTGTATCTTCTGATCAGGTATTTGTAGACAGCAATAACATCTTCCTGTAGACTTTTCTTCTCCAGGCTGAACAGTCCCAGGTCACACAGCTTCCTCTCATATGACAGATACTCCAATACCTTAATTATCTTCATGGCCTTTTGCTGGACTTCCTCCATTATGTCCATGTCTCTCTTGTACTGGGGAACTCAGACCAGGACACAGCACTCCAGAAGTGGTCTCACAAAGGCTGAGGAGAGGCAAAGGATCACGTCCCTCAATCTGCTTGGTAACATTCTTCATAATGCAGCTAGGATGCTGTTGGCCATCTTTGCCACAAAGGCACATTGCTGGTTCATGGTGACCTTACTGCCCACCAGGACAATCCAGTTCTTCTCTGCAGGGCTGCTTTCTAGTCAGCTGGCCCCCAACCTGTACTAGTGCCTGGGGTTATCCCTCCCCAAGTGCAGGACTATATTCACTTTTGCCAAACTTTGTGAAGTTGCTGTCAGCCTATTTCGCCAGCCTGTTCAGGTCCTTCTGAATAGCAACACTGCTCTCCAGTGTACTGACCACTCCTCCCAATTTGGTGTTGTCCACAAACTTGCTGAGAATGTACTCGATTCCATTGTCTAGGTCGTAAACGAAGATAATAGACAATACTGATCCCAGTACTGATCCCTGAAGGGCTAGTTACTCGACACCTGCTGGACTTTGCACCTCTGATCACAACATTTTGAGTCCAGCAGTTCAGCTAGTTTTCCACATCATCCACTTATCCAGCTCATATCTCACCAACCTGGTGATGAGACCATTGGAAACTGCATCAAAGGTCTTTCTAAAGTGAGGGTACACACTGTGAATAGAAAGGAGCATATAGAAGCTACATGTTTCTATGATGAATATTTTCATGCCACAAACTGATATACTTAGTATGATTAACCTACATTCATGTTTGAATCTCAATTTACTATTGTATTCAAAAAATGGTGCTAAACAAGTGCTTTAAAGAAAATAGTTTTGCATAGTTTTGAACTGAGTTTTCAGACAAAAAATGCTGCCATAATTCTGAATACTGTGCTTATACGTAGTAAACAATAACCATAGTAGAAGATGTCTCATGGGCTTGGAAGTTCATTTGTGTCCTATTCAGTCAGGAAACATGGAAAAAAAGAGCATTACACTTGTGTCTGTCACTAAAACAATACCTCAAAGCACAGATCCTAACCTCTCCTGCTCCTAACAGGCAGTGAGCTGCAGGACTAATTAGTTCACTCTTTTGCATTGCTCTAACAGTACAGAAGACAGATGATTCATGTGAATCATACATTTGACAACATTTTTTTCCTTTGACATAGAGAGGGATTTCCTAGATTTAAGTGAGAAACGTTTGAAAACCTGGATTTTCATCTTTTTGTATTTAGAATAACTGTTTATTTGTGCATATATGCAAAACTTGGCCATTAGAATAACATTTTCCATTGACATTGCAAAAGAGAAATTGCTGTTTAAATGGCAAAGTGGAGAATCTCAGATTCCTTATAGTAAAATAGAGCTATCAAACACATACATTCATGTGCATCAATTGGTACACATATAATTGATGCTGATTTTATCTGGTTGAACAGAGTAGGAGTAAGAAAGAAACCTTCTGAGACGATAAAAAAGAATTAAGGAAGATTAATTGGAAGAAAGGACAAATATAAGGATATAGGAGAAGCACAAGCATAGAATAAGCAGTCATTTTAAAGAAGAAGGAAAAGCATCTGAAAGAAAAAAAAACCCAAACCAACTATGAATTTGGTCTACCTAGCTAGCATGGAACTTTGCATTGTTTCCTTCACAATACATTTTTGTTCTGCAGTTCACGCTTCATTTCCAGTTACAATAGTGAATAATATGTATAAAGCAGACTGTTAGCAAATTACTTGTTACAGAAAAAGAACTCTAAGTATCTGATTCAATATCACATGCAAGAAATAAAAATATAATTGTTTCAAGGAAAATAGTTTATATGAATGTAGGAGAAAATTCTATAAAAATGAAGGATGTCTGCTCTGCACTGGAGGGAGTACAGGTTTCTTTCCAGATCTCAATAAAGAAGGCACAACAGCATAGTAAAATTCCTTTAATAATAAGGTAGAAATAAGAAGGGAAATACAGACAGTAAGTAAATCTTACACGTCTTCAGGTGATGGGAACCCCGTTTTCATGCAACTTTGGACAGATGCCCAGTGGACAGCTAAAGCACGTTATGCAGAATTCTCATCCATGCAGAGGTTCAGTCTCCCTCCCGTACCATGGTGCCTTTTTTTTAGGGTAACAATCAAAAGTATGTTTCTTGTCTTGACACAAACGAGTGCTGTCTCTTCCTGTCCACCAGAGCATATCCAGCTGCACTTATCCAGCAACTAGATCCAGGAACAGCATATGTTCAGGTCAGCCCAGCATGTTCTCTGGCATTGTTCCATAGGTAAGGCTGTAAAGTGGTCACTCATGCTAACACAGGGGTTATTAGGCCTCATACGGGTGTCATGGCTTGCCTGAGATCACTAATTCCTCAAATAGTGTGTTCTACAATACTCCCAATACAATACCGTACATGGAATCAATCAATAAACTGCAGAAAGATGCAAAAACCTTACATATATGTAAATATTTTACAAGTGTTTAGTGGCAATAATAATCTGTAACACCTATGTAAATATATTGTAAAATATTGTAAAAATATGTTTGCATAGCTAACATCTATTTTTTCCTAGAGTGTGAAATTTTACCCTACAAAGTTGCAAACTGACAGAATATATAAGGACATATAAATATTTTTATCCATATTTAACAGCTTCCTTCAAAAGCACTTTCTTAATTTTGGAATCCCTAAAGGGTATAATTATTGTCTTATTTATTTACACAATAGTTCTGTTTGAGAAAATTAATTTCTCATTGTGTTAACATACTTGAGTATTAATATGAAACAAAGGTCAGCATATTACAGCTAACCAAAACGTCATCAGTTTATTGTGGGTAATTACTTTTCCGATGAAGATATAGCAAGTATAACACATTGCTTGCAATTATATACATATACATGTACAAATACAAATGCAAAGACAAATAAAACGTCCATTCTGTCTAGCTGGACAATTTTTTTAATTCACAGATGCTCCCATGGTACAGTGAAGATTGTCTGAGTTGAGTTTTCAGCCAGGTGCTTGAGAGAGGACTTTGCCCATGTGTTTTTATACAGATACTCACTTTTGTTCTCAATTGAACTGATCTTTCTCCTTTTTCTTCTCTTTTTGCAATTTTCATGAAAATGCTTCTTCTGTGCTTCAGGAATCTCAGTTAAATCTTAAAATTGGTCTATAGAAATATAGTACTAATATTACTTTTGGATCACTGAATCAGTTCCATGGTCTTGAAGACAATCACAGTATGTAATACTTTTCATGATATATCAAACATTTGCTTGAATGGAGCTACATTTTTTTTTTGCTTGTACTTCACTGAGGGTGAAGCTGGTGTAGAATATCACTATATGATGGATGGAAAACGTTCTTTCCAGTCTCAATGTATTCATGGGCAGTTTATATCCATTTACTCTTGTGTCAAGATTGTTCTTAGTTTGGATAGCTATCTTCCATCATTTGTAGATGTATAGATTGCAGTTATATCTCATAAACAGTCAAAGATCTATTAGCCTCTCATCTCATTATTCTAGTAACCCTTGCATGCATTTATTTTAGTATAAATTAATTTTTCTTGAAGTGAACTACCAGAAACATCTGCTGTATTTTAGACAATGTCATACGAGTAACTTCTACAATGCTGTTCTAACTATGGCTTTTTCCACATTACCTATAATGCTATAATGATTCATTTTCTTAATACGTAACTTTAGTTCTGCTCTGGAGATAATAATTCTAATTCTTATTTTACCATAACACAAGTGTTAATTTTAAGTATCTCTGTTCCAGTCAATGGAACAGTGTTGGTATGAGAGAGGCCTTTGCACTGATGACTTTGGCAGATTCCTGTCTACTCTAGGCTGGGATGATTACTGAGAAGTCTGTCTACTGTGACTTGTTATTCTGTTAGCACAAATTAAAATCTCATGTGTTAGTGTAATATTTAACTTACAGGTAGAGAAAGACTAGAAATACCAGGTGAGGCTAGCACCCCAGATGAATAAATGCCTTATAGAAGAATGAAATACCGGTGAAGAATTGCCAAAACTGCTCATCTTGTGAGAAAAAAATTTGGCCTGTACTTCAAGTGATGAAGACATCAAATAAACAAATTAAGACACTTTCTTCTGATGTCATAGGCTCCCTTCCAACTCCTGTAATCTCTCATAAAATATGTGTGAGGGGACCTCCAAGAGAAATTCTTCTGTCACTTTAAAAGGGAGATGGACAGAAAACAATAGTTCCTAGTCACCTCTCTTGCAAATTTACATCCAAAAGGGAACAGAATCAAAGACAGAGGATTATGCTATGCCTACTCCATGAATGAACTCAAGAATGCAGCTCAGACTACGATCCCACAATATTTATGCCGTACGTGTCCATGACAGGATTATTCATCTGGACAAATTCAGCCCTGATTCTGCATGTACAGAAATGTGCTACTGTTAAGATATCCAGAGCAAACAATGTAAGCCTACTCCTGCTAAATATATGGTTATACCAGATTTATCCTGTCTCTAGAGGACAGATGATGCATTACTCTTTATAAAGCCAGCTGGCAAAAAGTTCAGCTGCTAGAAGTATTAAATCCAGTTTGAGCAGTCAAGGTGGTTTTATATGAGACCAATGTTTTTTCACCTGGCTGTGGGGTTTTTCATGTGGAAGCAGGATTCCTAAAGCTGGAGCTGCTCTCTTATTAAAGCATGGCCTCAAAAATCTGTTGTAATTGATAGTTCTGGAGTGCTTTGATGCGCTCCATACATATTACCCCCATGAAAGTAAAGGCGCACTTTCCAACTCTCTCACATCTAGCAGCAAACCATATCATCGTGTAGGACTTCAGTTACCCTAAAGCTGATATGTTGATGGGAGAGTGGTAAAGCTAGTGGCTTTTGTCCATACCTGCCCATCTGCCAGGTTTTTTTTTTCCTTTTCATAATTTTTCCTCCTTTAAGAAAACACTTTTTTTTGTCCCTTTTAAATACACGAAGTCAACTATCCCTGAGAAAAAGATATCCACTTAACCCAGATGCCTTAAAGTTGCAATGCCATGGGGTGACAACATGGAGTGTTTATAATTGTAAGTAATTTTAGATTAGTTTGCCTCTCTGCTCACATACATAAAGGTTTTGCTTGTTTATTTATGTACTTATTAATGCAGCATGATTTAACCCCTTTTGCAAGTATAATAACCCAAATTTTTGCAGAACGGCTCCACAGACTCTCTTTGAACCATTTTTTTTTTCATTTCTTGATAGCACTGCTGATCTAATGCTGCAAAGCTCAGAAAATCTGTCCATTTGCTTGCCTGTCTGTGAGATTTCTATGGTTCTAGGAGTTGTCTTGTCCCTTTATCTCAGGGATGGCACATGCAGCTACATGTGTCCCTCTATGACTCTAGTTAATGGAAGTTTGCACTTCTGGAGACACATACTGATTATAACAGCCATGTCTTACAAATCCATAATATTCTTTGCTAATACCCTAGGCTTCCTTGGTCTCTGGGGACTGGGATGCAATTCACTGCTATTTTATGGCAGTCACCGAAGTGTTAATATGAATGAGAAAATATGAAACAAGCATAGTTGTATTGGGTCTGGCTGAGATAGAGTTAATCTTCCCCATAGCAGCCCTCATAGTGCTGTGCCATGTTGGGTGCCTGTATTGGGTTTGCGTGGTGTCCTGGTTTCAGCTAGGATAGAGTTAATTTTCTTCATAGTAGCTGGCATAGTGCTGTGGTTTGGTTTTAGGATGAGAAGAATGCTGATATCACACTGATGTTTTAGTTGTTGCTAGGTAGTGCTTACACTAGTCAAGGACTTTCTTTTTCAGCTTCCCATGCTCTGCCAGGTGCGCGAGAAACTGGGAGGGGGCACAGCCAAGATAGTTGACCCAAACTGACCAAAGGGCTGTTCCATACCATAGGACATCATGCTCAGTATATAAACTAGGGGGAGTTGGCTGGGGGGCAGCGATCACTGCTCAGGGACTGGCTGGGCATCGGTCAGTGAGTGGTGAGCAATTACATTGTGCATCACTTATTTTATATATTCTGTTATCATAATTATTATTATTATTTTCTCTCCCTCTGCTTTCCTATTAAACTGCCTTTATCTCAACCCACAGGTTTTACTTTTTTTCCCCCCCTCTGATTCTCTCCCCCATCCCACCAGGATGGGGGGAGGGTGAGCAAACAGCTGTGTGGTGTTTAATTGCCGACGTAGTTGCCAACTGGGGTTAAACCACAACACGTGGAAAGGTTTTGGTAGTGGGGGGGACTACAGGGGTGGTTTCTCTGAAAAGCTGCTAGAAGCTTCCCCTATGTCCAATAGAGCCAATACCGGCTGGCTCCAAGATGGACCCACCACTGGCCAAGGCCAAGCCAATCAGCAACGGTGGTAGCACCTCTGTGATAACACATTTAAGAAGGGGTGGGGGTGGGGAAATAACCAACAACAAACTGCAGCTGGAGTGAGGAGTGAGAATATGTGAGAGGAACAGCCCTGCAGGCACCAAGGTCAGTGAAGAAGAAGGCGGAGGAGGTGTTTCAGGTGCTAGAGAGCAGATTCCCCTGCAGCCCGTGCTGAAGACCATGGTGAGGCAGGCTGTCCCTCTGCAGCCCATGTTGGTTAACAGAGGAGCAGATACCCACCTGCAGCCCGTGCAGGACCCCATGCCAGAGCAGGTGGATGTGCCTGAAGGAGACTGTGACCCCATGGGAAGTCTACACTGGAGCAGGCTCCTGGCAGGACTTGTGGAGCCCATGCTGGATCAGGTTTGCTGGCAGGACTTGTGACCCTGTGGGGGACCCATGCTGGAACAGTCTGTTCCTGAAGGACTGCACCCTGTGGAAGAGACCCACACTGGAGCAGTTCATGAAGAACTGCAGCCCATGGGAAGGACCCACATTGGAGAAGTTCATGGAGGACTGTCTCCCATGGGAGGGACCTCACGCTGGACCAGGGGAAGAGTATGAGGAGTCCTCCCCCTGAGGAGGAAGGAGTAGCAGAGACAATGTGTGATGAACTGACCGCAACTCCCATTCCCCATCCCCCTGCATCGCTTGAGGGGGAAGGAGGTAGAGAAAATCAGGAGTGAAGTTGAGCCCGGGAAGAAGGAAGGGGTGGGGGGAAGGTGTTTTAAGATTTGCTTTTATTTCTCATTACCCTACTCAGTTTCAATTGGTAATAAATTAAACTGATTTTCCCCAAGTCGAGTCTGTTTTGCCCGTGACGGTAATTGCTGAGTGATCTCCCTGTCCTTATCTTGACCCACGAGCTTTTTCATTATATTTTCTCTCCCCTGTCCAGTTGAGGAGGGGAGTGATAGAGCAGCTCTGGTGGGCATTTGGCATCCAACCAGGGTCAACCCACCACAATAGTTTAAAGGCAATGGAAGTTTAATAAGAAGAGGTCTAGGGTTATCATAACTGACAAAGGTTTGTACCAGAGATTAAAATGACAATAATAAAAAATCCAGTCTTTATACATGCAGTATAACTAAAACCTTTTACAGCAGTGTATGGATTAGCCTCAGTTGCTTTTAGCCATACACAGGAGGAATAGGAAGCAACCTTGATTGTCAACACTCAACAAATCATAGCATAACAGCATAGATGTGTTTATTTTGAAATTGTTTCTTGTGAATAAAGTTTAAAGTAGAAAAATATATCATTATAACTATTAAAAATTTAATTCAGAGTGATATAAATAGAAATAATAATTTTGTGAGAATTTTTACCAAGGGAGAAGAGAAAGTTGACTATTCTGCTTATTTCTCTTCCTTTAATCTGGAGTATAAGAACAACAGTCACTCTCTGAGACTCACTTTCAAAGGCTTCCAAGATTTTCAGCTACCTTGGCTGGCTCCTAAAGGACTACGAAAGCTATATTGATTTCTTTATTTACACTTAAGATATAAATTAAAGGTTAATCAGAATATATTTGTGTGGATGCATTTAAAGATGTGTTAGGAGGATGTCTCATTCTTGTAGACCTGCATGCCAAGAACCTGTCTTAAACAGGAAACATAAACAGCCTCAGGGATAAATACATCCCTAGCCTAAATAGGGGCACTGCATGCATGGTGACAATGCACTGCAGCCCTCTGTTAAATCCAGAGCTAACTAGTCTCCTCATGTTCATGAAAATAAACCAGGAATTTTAGATATTATATCCTATCAGACACTCTTGACTGATAACACATGTGAAATCATGCCCCTAGAAGCACTTCATTGATATTCCTCCTTAACTACATTTGGCAAGTTTCTGTCACTTCCAGTCCCTGTTATGCATATCATATATGGTCAAAAAGGCTACTAAAGTTAGCTTTTCTATTCTAAAATTTTGTCCATTGTGGCATGGAGATAGCAGAAAACAAAATCTACAGTCCTTTGCAAGTGTTCTTCATATACATTACTCCATAAGTTACAAAATTTTTCAGGATGAATTTGAAATACATTGCAAAAAACCAGAGGATGAGTCACCATTTGAATTCTATACTGGTTTCTTTGATAACTCTATACAGTGAAATAACTGTAGCGATGCATCTTCACATTTTCCGAGCCCATTTTTTAAATTGTTATAATCAATATGCTGCTGGTCTTCACATTTTATTTCATTTAAATTTGATTTCTTTAGAGATAATGAGACCTTTTCACTGAGAAGTTGTACCCATTACACTTGTAAGTATTCATTCAGCTTTTTATCTTTTTGATGCCTGCCAAAAACCATGGACAATAATGGGAATAAGTAATGTCCTAGATAAACTCTTTTATTTTAATGGCTCTCATTTAGAAAAAAAATCCAAACATTTAAGACTTCAGTGAACAGCATATTTTCCAGTTGGCTTCCCAACAATTTTCTCTATAGACCCTGGCTGGATGGTGTTTAAGTGAACAGTACATTTTTACTTATCTAAATTGAAAACAATAACTGCATAAAATAAAACTGGACTACATGTTGCAGTATTAATATCGTTCCCTAGGTAAAGCATGAACGCAAGTGAGATGCTATGTGTAATGCTGACAGTGAATGTAAATAAAAAAATTAAAAATAACTTAGAAGAACAATTACTTATCACTTAAATCTGCATAAAACAGAGCTGTTTGCTGAACTATCCGCAGAATAATTTATGTATTTCTGACATGAAATCATTAGGACAAATTCTGTTCTTGATTGTTTGTAAAATATTTCTTTCAATCTTCGTGAGACTCCTGCATCATATGTTAGTGTGATGAATGATTTATGAAAGCATTAACTTCAAACTTGTAGTTCATGCTTCTATTTAACTGTTACCACTTCTGCATGAGTTGTGAATTTTTATGTCTGAACCTATAAACAGTTTCCATGCTAATAATGTTACTCTCAAGTACACTTATAAGGTATATGTGTATATGTAAATGAATATTAATTACAGTATCTCAGGACAGAATAATTTGGCAGTATTTCTGTGGCACAAGTACATGTAATATATAAAAAATATTAATCAGATACTTTGCCTCATCCATGTGTTTTAGCCTGTTTTGTTTTATTAACTGTGAGTTTTATCAATCAGCTAAATCTTGTCAAAAGAATATTGTAAGGTAGTGTGACATAAAATGATCTGACATTGAGAACAAATAAGTCACATTCTGTTTTCCACTGCATATACTACAGCTTTTACTATCTGATCTGTTTGTTGGGTGGTCTTGGTGAATATCCAGTTGGTCACAAATACAAAGACGACAAAAGTAGATAAGTGAAAAAGCTGAATGTTACTTGCTTAGTCATGTTAGATATCTTTGACTTATCCATATTCTGAGGCAATCAATAGAGAGCATTATGAATAGGCAAACAAAACCCTTGTGAATTCAAATCACGTTTTGATTTGTTTTGTTTTGTATTTTCAAATGCATCTCTTAGTTGTTATGCTTCTAATGTTTTAATAGTTCTGTGATTTAATTTGGCTTATTGGCATATTAATGCATGTAGTATCTCTAGACTTGGTCTATTTTTGTTAAGAAAGCAAGGTGACTTATGGGACTAAGTGTATATAAACAAACCCTTCCAATTTTTTTTTACTTCAGAATTATAGAGAAAAAACTAAGAAACAAAACAAAAAAATAACATCCATAATTATGATAATATATTTTAGAAAACTATATTGTGATTTATGTGGTTAAAAAGGGGGGAAATTATGGAATGAGTTATTAATTTACTTTTGTTAAAGAGAACCTTTTTTATAGTTTTTACAGACTTTTATGTCTGTTATAATGTGATAATGGTCTTAACAGTATATATGCATTAGGGAAATTTGCACAGTAATAATTATATGGGTCTGTAAGTTTGATGTAATGAATTTATGAAAACCCGAGTTTGTATCGCTATTACATAATCTCAAGAATTACCTGTAAATTACATCAGTAATTTTGTATATTCTTCCTCACAATAATGTAACCTGTATCAGCAAGTAGTGAAAACATTTTGCTTGTTTCGGTAGACTCAGAGGACACATCTGGTTCAGATGAACTACTTTGCTAACTGAGAACTTCAGAGACCTTGACTGGAGGTCCCAGTTGACTGGAGGTGAGCAAATTGACACCCATCTACAAGAAGGGCCAGAAGGAGGATCCGGGGAACTACAGGCCCGTCAGTCTGACCTCAGTGCTGGGGAAGGTTATGGAGGAGATCACCTTGAGTGCCATCACGCGGCATGTACAGGACAACCAGGTGATCAGGGCCAGTCAGCATGGGTTTATGAAAGGCAGGTCCTGCTTGACTAACCTGATCTCCTTCTATGACAAGGTGACCTGCTTAGTGGATGAGGGAAAGGCTGTGGATGTTGTCTACCCAGCCTTTAGTAAAGCCTTTAACACTGTTTCTCTCAGCATTCTGCTGGAGAAACTGGCTGCTCATGGCCTGGACAGGCATACTCGTTGCTGGGTAAAAAACTGGCTGGATGGCCAGGCCCAAAGGGTGGTGGTGAACGGAGTTAAATCCAGTTGGCAGCCAGTCACAAGTGGTGTTCCCCAGGGCTCAGTATTGGGGCCAGTTCTGTTTAATATTGTCCTGGTTTCAGCTGGGAGAGAGTTAATTTTCTTCCTAGTAGCTGGCATAGTGCTGTGTTTTGGATTTAGTAGGAGAAGAATGCTGATAACACACTGATGTTTTAGTTGTTGCTAAGTAGTGCTTAGGCTAGTCAAGGACTTTCTTTTTCAGCTTCCCATGCTCTGCCAGGTGCACAAGAAGTTGGGAGGGGGCACAGCCCAAGATAGTTGATCCAAATTGACCAAAGGGCTATTCCATACCATATGACGTCATGCTCAGTATCCAAACCAAGGGGAGTTGGCCGGGGGGCAGCGATCGCTGCTCGGGGACTGGCTGGATGTCGGTCGGCGGGTGGTGAGCGGTTGCATCACTTGTTTTCTTTTCCCTGGGTTTTGTTTGTCTCTCTTGTTCTCCTTTTCATTGCAATTGTTATTATTATTATTATTATTGCTACTATTATTATTATTATTATTATTATTTTATTTCAATTATTAAACTGTTCTTATCTCAACCCACGAGTTTTCTTACTCTTGCCCTTCTGATTCTCTCCCCCATCCCACCGGAGGGGGAGGGGGAGTGAGCGGCTGCGTGGTGCTTAGTTGCCGACTGGGGCTAAACCACGACAAATACCTTTATCAATGATCTGGATGAGGGGACCGAGTGTACCCACAGTACAAACCCAAGTTTGCAGACGACACCAAGTTGGGTGGGAGTGTTGATCTGCCTGAGGGTAAGAAGGCTCTACAGAGGGATCTGGACAGGCTGGATCGAGGGGCCAAGGTCAGTTGTATGAGATATAACAAGGCTAAGTGCCAGGTCCTGTACTTGGGTCACAACAACCCCATGCAACACTACAGGCTTAGGGAAGAGTGGATGGAAAGCTACTCAGAGGAAAAGGACCTGGGTTGCCCAGGTGGCCAAGAAGGCCAATAGCATCCTGGCTTGTATCAGAAATAGCGTGGCCAGCAGGAGTAGGGAAGTGATTGTCCCCCTGTACTAGGCACTGGTGAGGCCGCACCTTGAACACTGGGTTCAGTTTTGGACCCCTCACTACAAGAAAGACATTGAGGTACTGAAGTGTGTCCAAAGAAGAGCAACGAAGCTGGTGAAGAATCTAGAGCACAAGGAGCATCTGAGGGACCTGGGGTTGTTTAGCCTAGATAAAAGGAGGCTCAGGGGAGACCTTATCGCTCTCCACAACTACCTGAAAGGAGGTTGTAGCGAGGTGGGTATCGGTCTCTTTTCCCAAGTAACAAGTGATAGGATGAGAGTAAATGGCCTCAAGTTGCACCAGGGGAGGTTTAGATTAGATATTAGGAAAAAATTCTTCATGGAGAGGGTTGTCAAGCATTGGAACAGGCTGCCCAGGGAAGTGGTTGAGTCACCATCCCTGGAGGTATTTAAAAGACAGGTAGATATCGTGCTTAGGGACATGGTTTAGCAGTGGACTTGGCAGTGTTGGACTGATGATCTTAAAGGTCTTTTCCAACCTAAATATTTCTATGATTCTATGATTGCATGACTTTGCTCTGGGATTCTTTGCAGTCTTCTCATGAGATGAGCTCAAGATGCTCAGTGTTGGGGACATATATCAAACCAGGACTGACATTTCAGAATATTCTCGAGACTATTAATTGTCCATTAAAGAAAAAGTTATTTAAGGTAAATCTTTTCTTTCAAAATCAATGGAGGATTAGTTTTTTCTGATAAATACTGACCATTCAGTTACAAGTGTACTTTTCAGATAAAAGACTTCAGTTTGCACCCTATTGCTTCAAAAAGGGTCTTATAATTACGGGCTATCTTCAAATAGGGTATTCTTGAAAAGAAAACAAGTACAGAGGGACAGAGGAAAAGAGAGAAAATAAACAGAGCTTTAGCATTGTCCTGCCATTATTCATACCATTTATTTGTATGATGATTCCTAGCACAGTTTTGGCCCATACTCTCCCAGCAGAAGAACAAGAAGGCTAAAGGAACTGCATGTGTCCAGAGCCTTTTATCAGTGGCTTGTACAGATTAGACCATTCTGCCCTTGAGGAAGGGAAGAGTTTCACATTACAAATACAACCAGTGTTCAGTTACTTGCTCTCCAGTCCGGAGAATGGTCACGATTTTGTTTTAATTACCAGCCAGTGAAAGCTTCATTTTGCAGTTTGATGATTTGGACTACTGATGTAGAAGGGAAAATATCTTCTTTCTATGTTCGTAAGGCTGCTTAACAATCTTATATTAAGCAGTCACTCCATTTAGTGTATAAACTGTTCTAGGAGCGTGGACCAGCAGTCAAGTCTTTTCCTTTATCAAGGGAAAGATCTTTTTTCCTAAGTGGCATGGTCTCACTTCAGAAGAGCTTTTCCAGTAGTCAGGGCATTCACCTGGGTTTCAAGAGGCAGGTGTGAATTTGACTCCTCCCTCATATGCTTCCTCTTCACTGTTTATTTCACGTAACTTTGTATACTAGCCCTGCTGCCTCAAGTAATCTGACTTTTATTTGGAGGGTTTCCTACCAGCACAGTCATCCTCAGGTTTCTAAAAGCCTCTTTTTACAAATTGCATCATGTGAGAAATACCTGATTATCATAAACATCTGAAATTCACTTGAGTTAATTTGATTAATCAAGTAGTAATGAAGCTGTTACTCTAAAAAAATAATATAAAGGTTTATTCATGGGAATATTGTGTATACCAGAATAAATTTTCTTTTTATTGCTACTTGCAACAAGAATTAAATATTGTATGAATTGGTAACTGTAAATATTTCTCTGTAACAAACGTATACTTAACAGTTGTTATGTTTCTTTTATTGTTCTTAAAGTTCCACCAAAAATTTTCCTTTGCAGGGACTGCCAAATCAAATTACACAGGGCAATGAAAAGTAATTTGTAAAATTACTCTGTAATTTTAAACCTACAGTAGTCAAGGTTCTGATAGAAGTTATGTCAGAAACCTACTTTTAATTACTTTTACATCAGATATAAAAAACCAGTCCAGATTTAAACTTTTTTATATAACTTGCTAAGGGATGCAAAGTTTTCTTCTTTTTTTTTTTTTTTACATTTTGCATTAATTTTAAGCTTATAGCGTTAATTATGTATACAAGTAAAAATGCATTACCATTCAAATTTTAAATTTGCAGCTTTCTGTATTAGTGCAAATCCTGCCTGTCTCCAATTAAAAAAAGGCACCAACCAAACCCCCACAAAAAATAAACACGATTTTAAATCTACATCTACACAATTAAGAATTTGTGTTCATAGCGGTCATATATGCATAGCTTAAGGAAACAATGCAGTATGCATTTGGGACTGGAGAGGAAGCATGGGAGCATAACTAAGGAATTGTTTTACACAGTGAAAGAGACTGAATATATGTACTGTGTTTCCTTATCTAGTAGAAGCAGACTGAAGTTGCTGTTGAAATTTCAATCTGGCAGGGAACATGTGGTGTGTGGGTATAAAAGTACCCTAAAAACGATCTTTAATTTGTCATTTCCTTGGATTTAAATTATGACAGAATGAATGTCACTTCTACAAACTGCAATCCCCTTCAAATAAGGATTTTGTTTGCTTATTTTCTGGAGTAGCTCAATTTAATCCCCACACAACTCAGTGAATAACTACCTGTAAATAGACTACATGTCCTTTCAGTACATTTTCTTTTTAAACTTGATTAAATAAGACCCAGTTTCTCACTGGTCATTGTTTCATTACCAGTGTTATGTTCCTCTGTAGCAGAACACAATAGGTACTTTTGTGTGGAGATAGAGCTAAACTTGAGTGGAGTGGAGTGCACTGAAACAGAATATTACTCATTTAGGCCTAGCGATTCTCCTGTATCCCCATGACCAAAAAAAGTAAAGTATTCTTTGCCTAATTTCAGCATATGGTGTCAAATTGACATACACTCTGTTTTTGCAGCAATGCTATTGCACTCATACCGTGATAATAGTAACACACTGACAATGCTATGTTTCCTTTCCTGAAGCTCTTTAGCTGATCTCTTTTTCCTGTACTAGTAATGATTCATAAGGCTGTGAAATTAAAAATATAGAATTACTCATAAATAGGATGTGTCTTATTTTGTGCAAGGATAATCTGAATATTTTGTGCCACTATTAATGTTGATAAATGACCCTGAAATGGGGCATGTGATCTTCAGTATATTAAGAAATAATATTTCCCTTTGAGAAATTAAAACTTTTTTAAAGAGTAAGGCCACAAGAATTGTTATAAAAGGTGCAATACCTTGTGGTGGGTTTGACCTTGGCTGGCTGCCAACCACCTGTCTTGCCACCCTCTCACTCACCCTTCGTCAAAAGGACAGGAGGAGAAAATAAGATAGAAAAGCTTGTGAGTCGACATAAAGACAGGGAGATCACTCACCAACTACCATCATAGGAAAAAACAGACTCCACTTGGGAAAAATTAATTTAATTTATTGCCCATTAAAAATAGAGTAGGATGGTGAGAGCAACAACAAAAATTAAAACAAACACCTTCCCCCACTCCTCCCTTCTTCCAAGGCTCAACTTCACTCCCGAATTCTCTACCTCCTGCCCCCAAGTGCTGCAGGGGAACAGGGAATGGGGGTTTGTGGTCAGTTCATAACACTTTGTCTCTGCTGCTTCTCCCTCCTCACACTCTTTCCCTGCTCCAGCGTGGCGTTGCTCCCACAGGAGACAGAACTTCATGAACTTCTTCAACATAGGTCCTTCCCATGGGCTGCAGTTCTTCCAGAACTACTCCAGCGTGGGTTCTTTCCACAGGGTACAGTCCTCCAGGAAAGGACTGCTCCAGCATGGGTCTGCCATGGGTTCACAGGTCCTGCCAGAAAACCTGCTCCTGTGTGGGCTCCTCCCGCTCCTGTGTGGGCTCCTCTCCCACTTGAGAGGAGTTCCTTCCTGCTCCAGCGTGGGTTCTCCTTGGGGTACAGCTTCCTTCAGGACATATTGACCTACTGTGGCATGGAGTTCTCCACAGGCTGCAATGTGAATATCACCTATTAACTACGATATAAATTTCCCTAATTTATATATAAAAAAACAATTGTCCAAACTCCTCCAGTATTCCCATGACATTTGAATATCTTAGAGTGTTCTGTAGTTATATTAAACCATGTGAAACTGAGCAATATCAGCAGGCATGTTTTATTTCAACCTGTACCCCAAGGTGAAGCAGAAAGGGTGCAAACTATATTAAATAAGCATAAGGAAAATAATTTCTTGTGAAGTTTGGTTAAACAGTATAACTTACTGTTATAATTCTAAATGCATTTATTGCTTCCAGTTCTTAATTAGTGCATCAAATACTCAAATGTTCTTCTGAATTTGTGAGTAAGAAGATATGTTTAATGATTCTTGCATATAATATGCACTCCCATACAACAGCTGTCTGTTGAAATGAATGCACAGAATACATCAATAGAGACAATGGAAAGGTGCCCTATAACATCTGGCACATAGATCCATGCACAAGAAAGCCTAAGAAATGTGATATACCATATGTGAAGCAAAGATTTGAAGAGATAAAATGGCTTGGAATAAATACGGCTTTAAAAGTAAAAGGCACATGACCAGAAGAAAGACATGAAGGGAATCAGTGAAGGGTAAAGGATATAATATTCAAAGCCTTGTATATATAAATATCATGCACTAGTGGCACATCTTTTACAGAATCAAGTGAAAACTCCCAAAAGTAGCAGTTCATATATTTATATTGTCATACATTTATTATACATATCCAAGTTATTTATTAGTGAAAATGTTTTTTTTTTACTTCCCACGGAAGGAAAGGTTTCTCCACAATTTACTTCACAGTGTGTCTTGGTTTTCACTCCAACTGAAAAAAGGATATTGGCAGCATATGAAGGGGTTCTGACTGCCTGTTCCTGACTGCTGGTGCTGGGCTGGATGTTCAAAGGCAGGGTCCCCTCTACACATCATGCAACTGATGCTACGTGGAGTAAGTGGGTCGCACTAATCACACAACAGGCTTGAATAGGAAACCCCAGTCGCCCAGGAATTTTGGAAGTGATTATGGACTGGTCAGAAGGCAAAGATTTTGGAATATTGCCAGAGGAGGAGGTGACACGTGCTGAGGAGGCCCCACTGTATAATAAACTGCCAGCAAATGAGAAGCAATATGCCCTGTTCACTGATGGGTCCTGTCATATTGTGGGAAAGCATCGGAGGTGGAAAGCTGCTGTATGGAGTCCTATACGACAAGTCGCAGAAACTGCTGAAGGAGAAGGGGAATCCAGTCAGTTTGCAGAGGTGAAAGCCATCCAGCTGGCTTTATATATTGCTGAATGAGAAAAGTGGCCAGTACTTTATCTCTGTACTGACTCCTGGATGGTGGCAAGTGCCCTGTGGGGGTGGTTGCGGCAATGGAATCAAAGCAACTGGCAACGCAGAGGCAAACCTATCTGGGCTGCCACATTATGGCAAGATATTGCTGCCCGGGTAGAGAACCTGGTTGTAAAAGTA
>VYZW01011865.1:6496-19128 GCA_013401315.1 Balaeniceps rex
CCCCGCCCCGCCGCCATTACCGAGCCCCCCTCCCGTCCACCCGGGCAAACGCTGCCGCTACCTTCCGCCTCCGCCTCTCCTCCCCGCACCCGGCACCACCGCCCACGCGCGCCCGTGACGCCAGCACGCTCCGGCCGGCCCGGCCAATCCGGAGGTGATGCCGGGAGCGGAGGCGGGAGAGGGGAAGGCTGCGCATGCGCGTGGCCTGGCTGTGGTGGCGGGTGGTGGCGGTGGTCGAAGTCGTGGAGCTGCAGGGAAGCGGCCGGCGGTAGCGGCGGAGGGGAAGGGCAGGTGGGACCGGAGCCCGTGGGAGCGGCGGGACCTGCCGGCCGGGAGCCGCCCCGCCCGTTCAACGCCCCTGGCCGTCCCAGGGGCGGGTTGGGGCTTGTCTTCGTACGCCCAGGCCGCCTTTCGCAAGGCCGCGGCTCGCCTCCGGCGGCAGAAGGGCCGGTAGTCGGCCGCAGCCGCTGGAGGAACTCGGCGGCGCTGGCGGGGGGCAGAGCTGCCCTGACTGCTCTCAGGGGTGAAGGGAGAGGACTTTAGTTATCACAGCTCAGTGCCACACCTGAGCGGGCCCTGCTACCCCGGCCTGGCCCTGCGCGCCTCTCTCCAAGCCGCCGGCCGTTCGGCCTAATAGCCGTGCAGCGCAGCTGGTCCGGGGAGGTGAGTTGTCTTGAAGGACCCCTGAGTTCAACTAAGGCGTTGTTTCTTTTTCTTTCAGGTTTCCTTTGTTTACGTGCGTAACCCAAAGCAAGGGTTCTTGTCACCTCTTCCTTTCGGCGCTTAGAAGTGAGAAGATGGTGAATGTTCTGAAAGGCGTTCTGATTGAATGGTTAGTAACAGCACTTACTACTGTCTCTTGCTGTATCGAAGTCTACTTATTTCTTCAGCGCTGGAAATACTCTAAGTAGCTTAAGAGTCTAGACCAAAAAGAAAAGGAATTGTTGTGAGGAGGGGTGATGCTGAACAAGCAGGCAAAAGAAAAATCCGGCCTGTAGGGGAAGGAGGAGAGAGGCAGTTGTAGGTAATCCTAATTCCAAACTCCTTTTTTCTTTTCAAGATATTGTTTTCCACTTATGCTTAACCGTTAGATGTTCCCTCATGTTTTTTATATTGCTAAACTCTGCTATTACAAAAAGCCTGTCTTCTCAAATTTGGCTCCATGCTAGTACATTGACAAACCTTCTGAAGCACAAGAAATTGCCTGCAGCTGACTATGTGAAGATGCCCAGAGCAGAATTCTTGACTGACAAGGCAAGAAGTTCTAAAATTTCAAGCAATTAGCAAAATATTTTATTTTGCACCTTATGTGTTTCTTTTACATATGCCTGAATATCTGTGTGTTTTTATTCAGCTCCATGGCCACATCCCACTTAGTATTAGCATGGAATTTAATCATTCTCCTTGGAAGGGAAGGGAATTTTCTATCCATGCCATCAGACGGTTTCAACAGCCCTCTGGGAAAATGACATTTGAGTTGGTTTTGCTAGCTCTTGGTGGTTTGGTTTTGTTTGTTTGTTTTCTCCCGACCTTTGCATAAGGGTAGCCCATGATTGGGTACAAAATTCCATCCTAGGAGAAGACGCAGATTTACTATAAACCTGTCTGCTTGTTTACGCTTCAGATACAAGTTTTTTTAAAACCCAATTTTCTGAGGATGTTTAAGATACCAAATGAACAGGGAGTGGAAAAAAAATAGAGAGTTGTGAATGTGCAAGTCATGCAAATAAAACAGTGAAATGTTGTGCGGGTCTCTTTTTCCATATTCTTCCAATAAAGAGCTAAACTTTTCTGAAGACAACATATCAAGGGCTATTATAATCTTCAAGTACTGTAATGAGATCAGTGTTTCTGCTGTGACGTACATCTACTGGCACTGATTACAGCTCTGTGTGTTGATTGTATGAAAACCAGTCTCTGAACACTGCCTAACATCATATAAGCTGGTCATGCCAGCTAGGACAAAAGCTCGTGCCATGTAGTACTACTCATGCAAGTCACTAAGGTACAGCTGAATAAAACAAGCAAAAAATAAACCTCCCTACACCCATCCAAAAGGGGATGTGGAAGAATGCTGGGAACCACATACTTCTGGTATCTGACTTTTTTTCTCAGCTCTTCTGTTTGTCCTTTGTTTCTCCTCTTATATGTCAGAGCGCATAAATAGTGGCTCTTCTAAAGAAGATATAGCTTCCAGACTTTCCCATCCTCCTTTCCTCAAAATTAGTTTGTACTTTGAAAACTCATCTTACTCTAGTCATGCTTCTGCAGGTTTGAGGCTAATATTAAAGATTGTTTTTTGAGTTGCTGGGTAGGGGGTAGAGGAAGGGTTTGGTTTTATAGTGCATGTCTTTGCACCATATATACTTTTAGGTAAGGGAGAATTGGTCCTCCTACTGCATTTAAAAGAAGATTAGCCAAAGAATTCTTTTAAGATTTACTATGTTATTAAGAATGGCTTTTAAGAATTACTGTGTTGCCAAAACAACTATGTTCATAATTTTGAAAGTTTCCTGAGCTGTGATTCCTCCGATTTCCTGCATTTCTTGCACATATTCTTCACCAGTTGTTGCAATCCAATACTAAGTTTTACCAAAAGCATGTTTTTCCCGTTTTGTAAAAACTAGTATCAGAATAATACTGTCTGAATTCTTCAAAATTTCAGTGAATCAAAGAGCTTGTATTTTGAAGCCATTTTATCTAGCTGCTTAGTCCACTGCAGCTGTTTCAGTTACCTGTAATTTCCATAGTTCCAAAATGTTTTCTTCTAAACACTTAAATTTAACTTAACAAGGTGACATCATGAAAAAGAAGAGACTGTTCAGTTATGGTGTGATAAGTTTACAATTTGTACATGACTACTTTTTCTCTGTGCTATACTACTTTGAGTGAGGTCTATGTTCTCTTGGGTTTTGGTTACCTTTAAACAAAAATATGCTTTAAGAAAACATGTTTTTGTGGTGCTGTTTCTGAAGATAGAAATGTAAGTTCAAACTTGCCTTATTAAGGATTGTTTGGGGTTTTTTTAAGCTACTCTAACAGCAGCATAGGGGCACTTCTCTGCCAATCAAGTAGTCATTTCTTCTCTTTAGACTTCGTTATCAGTTTATTTTTATCTCTAAACCCAAGCAGTTACTATTGTGAAAGAAACAACTTTTTCGAAAGCTTCATAAGCTTTCTTTAAATTGTGAGCAACTCTTGAAATTAGTATTATCTCCCAAAGAACTTTGGGAGTGTCTTTGAAGGTTGGGGTTTTTTTGTTTGTTTTTAACTGTATCTTATTACAATGAGGTGGGATCTGATGTGTGTTTGTCTCTACAGTGACCCAGCAATGAAGCAGTTTCTGCTCTACTTGGATGAGTCAAATGCATTGGGAAAGAAGTTCATCATACAAGACCTGGATGAAACTCATGTCTTTGTATTAGCCGAGTTGGTTAACTTCCTCCAGGAGAGAGTGGGCGAGTTAATGGACCAGAACTCATTTCCTATTACTCAGAAGTAAAAAGACTAGAGAAATGAGATTACTGCGAGTTTTGGAGTAGCGAATTTCAATAGCTTGGGTTGTTACTGTTTTAATAGATACACTGTGGTTAGTACGTTGTACATGGAAGTGGCTACTGTAGAACGTGGATCATTTTCATAGACAAAATACTCTTGAATTGGATTTTATTTCTCATTTTGAAAGATTATGGTGTCTTTATTAAAATCCTTAAAATGATACACTTGAGGACTTGCCTAGAGAATTTTAGCTGCGTGCTCTCCATTCTTCCTTTAGGATTTTTTTTCTTGCAAGATGGTATAACCCAATAATTAGAGTAGTGTTTCTGTATTGGAATGCTATATGAACTCCTCTGACGTGTTACATTCCTGTGGAATTGATTAAATATGGTTATAGTGTGACTGATAAAATGTAAAGAATGTCTGTTAAAGTATGATCTGTGCTTGATGGAACATCTCCATAATTTGAAGGCATGGTCAGATACTGCTTTAACTTAATGGGTTTTAGACACCAAAATGAAAGTTGGTGTGAGTTTTCTTGTTGGTTTGTGGGGGTTTTTTGGGTTTTGTTTGGTTTTTTTCTCCCAAAACATTTTACAGGTGGCTTATGCTACTTGCCTACTTTTACCAAGGCTATGTTTTCCATGGTGTTCTGGTTTGGGGAGTGATGGGGGGGGGTCTAGGAGTTTGGAGGGGAAGGGGGGGACAACAAAATCCATTACCCCAGGTCATCACATTTTAATTGTAAACTGATTACTTGCATATCAAGAATAGCAAATTAAAGGGGTAACATAAGTAACCAATCCTTTAGGTATAATTGCTTGTATTTTTCCACTGAAGCTGATACCTAGTCACAATAAGCTATGTGATCAGGAAGGGGAAATAAAGACTTGATTGCTCTACCTGTGAAGAAGAAAGCTGGTTTGGGTTTTTTTTGGGGGGGTTGTTTTTTGGGGTGTGTTTTTTGTGGTTTTTTTCTTCATCTTAGCTCTTTGCTGCAAACAAAAAATCTCTCAGTTTCATAGTTTTGTTTTTTTGGGTACTGCCCCGCCCTGTATTTGTAACTCACTATCTCAGACACTGGCTCATTTAGTAAGTCAGCTAGTGCATGATGATAAAACGTGTGAAGATTTGTGTCTACAAATATGGCAGATACAGATTACAGAAACAAGAAGAATAACATGTATTACCTTTTCTTTTATCCTATGTCCTACTCAAAATACTTGACTTTATTGGATCTATAAGTAATCATTTATAAATGAAAGACTTCTAGGATATTACTTCAATATATAGAGCTGGTATATATTCAGAGCTGCTCATGTACATCAGAAGCTGTCTCTTTATCGTTGGGGGGGAAAACCAACTAAATAGAAAGGCTTTTATAAGGAACAGTATAAGGAACTGTTCCTTTTATAAGGAACAGTTTTCTTTACTGACTCTCCCACTGTTGCTTTTTTTCTTGTCCAGTAGATAACAGATTAGTTGGTGGTTTTGGTTTTGTTTGGTTTTTTTTCCCCAGGAATAGGGAAGCTTCAGGAGAAAGTTTCATTAGATGTTTCTAATCAAAAAGCTGTCCAAATAAAGTTCTGCAGAATTGTATATATTTCGGCTCGTGGATGAGCAAATAGCCCTGTGGAATTCAGCTTCACGTTGTTTCTGGTACCCCGCCTTCTCTCTGACTTTATAGAGCTATGGGGTTTGGTGCCAGTTGTTTCATCTCTTTCTTTTACAAGGGGATACTTACCAAGTCATGTAGATCAAGAAACAGCTACACATCTTCACTTGAAATAAAAAGTTGAAATCTTTTATGAATGGTTTATGATTCCTTACCTCTTTCTTGAGGTTGGTCAAACGTTGACCTCATAACTGTTATTTTGTGGAAGATAATTGGATACTCATTTAATGGAGAGACAGTAGTCTTAACATGGCATGGTAGCTTAATGCAATTTATTTAAGAGTGTCTTATATCCTTTCTTTGGAATCCTAGTTTATTTTCCATCCAGAGTTTGATGAAAGGTAAATGATCCTTCACTCTCTCTTCAAATGACAGTATTTGAGAAGTCATGTTAAAATTACACCTGTTAAACTTCTATTTAGCATGTCTAGTGCTACATTTCTGTTGTGATTTTCCTTTTAAGTCTATGATAAACTTCATGCAGTTCTTGTCTTTTTTTCCTGGTTAATTGTACAGCTTTATTGTTCCATTACCTGTGTTCTAGCTTATAAGTGTGATAAATGGCTTATGGAGGGATAGAAGTTCCAAATTGTATAAACTAAAACAGTTAGGCATGTATTCTTATACTCTTTACTCTCAATCTTTTTCAAGCAAACATGTTTATGGATTTCAGCTTCTAAACCTCTCAAGACTTAGATCCTTCCAGCAACCTAACCAGGCCTAACTGCTTCTATGCTGGAAGAATAAACAAAAGATATACAGAAGCAAACTGGTGTCTCCTTATGGGGCCAAAGGAGCTGAGTTCTTTGTAGTTTGTAGGGAAAAAAGAGTCTTGAATCATGTAGTATGGTGAAGGAAATCCAGTGAGGAAGCTTTTAGAATTTGAGTGTGTATATGTATTAAAAAAAGTCAAAACACCCAAGGGTTTCTGGGGTTGAATAAACTTGGACCCCAGAAAGCTTTTTTTTTTTTAAAAAAAAAAAAAAAAAAAAAACCAAACAAAAAAAAACCCAAACAAACAAACAAAAAACCCCACAACATATCCTGGAACTTATATGCTTTTAAAAATATATATATATGTATATGTATGTATGTATTGCCCAGATGAGAGAAAAGTAGTTACTAACTTTAAAAATACCAAGACATTTTGAGACAGTTAACATTTATACTTACAGATTTTAAATGTTTTCGCTGGCTTTCATTTAGGTGTGAAATATTATTGGTGAGTGGAGCTCGGAATGAAACATTGTGTTAAGAATACCTTATTTTTTTTAAAGGCTGGAAGCATTTGAGAATAAAAGGTTAAGGAGATCTGTTTAAATATATACGTTTTGCTAATAGAGTTGATATGGGGAGAACATCAGCTCTTGCTGTATTTGGAATATTATGTGTTAATTTAACATTTCTGTCCGTAGCTAGTAAGTTCACTTTTTTCCCTGGTGTGGACTATACGCTGCTCAGGTCCTGCTTGAGCAGCAAAAATAGAGCTTGAATGACAGACTTCTTGTTGAAGCAGCAAATTTTATCTTGATGGGCTTTCACTGGTAAGCGTTGAGCTGGTGCTTCTCTTTTTGCTTTCAGTCCGAGTTTGTCGTGGTTTAGCCCCACTCGGCAACTAAGCACCACGCAGCCGCTCGCTCACCCTCCCCCTCCCCGGTGGGATGGGGGAGAGAATCGGAAGGGCAAGAGTAAGAAAACCCACGGGTTGAGATAAGAACAGTTTAATAATTGAAATAAAATAATAATAATAGTAATAATAATAATAATGATGATAATAATAATAATAATAATTGTAATGAAAAGGAGAACGAGAGGACAAACAAAACCCAGGGAAAAGAAAACAAGTGATGCAACCGCTCACCACCCGCCGACCGACACCCAGCCAGTCCCCGAGCAGCGATCGCTGCCCCCCGGCTAACTCCCCTCGGTTTATATACTGAGCATGACGTCATATGGTATGGAATAGCCCTTTGGTCGATTTGGATCAACTATCTTGGGCTGTGCCCCCTCCCAACTTCTTGTGCACCTGGCAGAGCATGGGAAGCTGAAAAAGAAAGTCCTTGACTAGTCTAAGCATTACTTAGCAACAACTAAAACATCAGTGTGTTATCAGCATTCTTCTCATGCTAAATCCAAAACACAGCACTATGCCAGCTACTAGGAAGAAAAGTAACTCTAACTCAGCTGAAACCAGGACAGAGTTGAAAGTATCTTGTCTACTGGAGGAACAGCATGGTAGAATAATTACCTAAAGGACACTTATTTGAACTTCATTTCTTATCTGCTATTTATTTATACTTAGCTCTAAAAAAGCTTGCAAGTTCACTTGTTTGTGTTTTGTGATGTAAACAGTTGCTCTTGTGTAGTTACTGTACCTTTGAACAGGCTTATAAATACCACTTTCATTAACACAAGTGCAGAAGCTAAAGAGTAATATATGACAAAAAGAGAGAGAGATCTGTAAAGCTAGGTAAGAGAATTTGAACAATGCAAAGTATTTATGTTAAATGGGAAGAGAGGGGTGAAAACTGAAAATGCAGCTTCCTATTAAAGTAATAGCACCTCATTTTTTGTTATTGAAAATTACACTGTTTGGTGTTTTGGGTTTTGTTCAAGCCTCAGATTATGTTTTTTTAAGTTTGTTTATTAATGGTCTTCAAAGAAAGCTGTGTAATATGACCACAGTGTACCACAAAAGCAAATAAGCCTAAATGCGATCACATATTTAGATACTTTTAGAAATTGTGGGATAAGCTAATTCTGGAGGGTGGGATTTTTTAACATGGGGGTTGGCAGCACGAGGAAGATGACCCTGAGTTCGTCAGTATGGAGAGGAATTATAATGAATTTCTTAGCTTGTTACCAATGCATAAGTCCCCTTTCCTTCGCTCCAGTACAACAGTTAGCCCAGGGAGAATAATTGTCCAGTGCAGTACAGAGAATGGATGTGACCTCAAGAAAGAGAACTGTGTTGAAAGAAAATAGAGAATGCTTCAGGGAATTCCACCATTTTACCTGAGAGAACCCAGATTGAGTGGATCTGACTTTGTAGCTAAACTGCCAGTGCTGTTTCATAAAAAGGTAGGCATCTGAATCCATTTGGAATGATGAATGATAGAGTGGTTTTGTTTGTTTGTTTAGAAATTTAATGTGCTTATAATGATAGTTTGGGTTTTGTTCTATGTAGCACAGTGCTGAGAGCTAGATGGCTAGTGTGATGTGCTATACAAAAACTTCTCCAAGTGCTGTTGTACATTAAGAAATCCTATTTTACAGTCTTTCTGGAATTGTAGGGTGTATTCAAAAGCGTATCTTCTGATTCTTTTTTTTTTTTTAATGTGGCATAACAACAGATTTTACTGATTTCTCTCACTCAAGTTAACCTGTAGGGCCACCTCAAGTATGTGAGAACAAACTAGAGAACATGTATTTTGTGCATTAACAGGATTGTTTACTGTGAGCTGAAGTAAACAGGACTTTTTTACTGTGATTTGAAGATAATGGTATTTCATGGTGTCATTAAAATTACTTATTTTAACTTTTCTTAGTTGGCATTATCACCATAAGTGTCCAATTTCAGTCAGCCCCTAGGTTGAGCTTGCAAAAGTAGGGCTCTAAAAACCATATATATGTAATCAACAAGTCTTTAATCATATAAACCAACACAGGCTGAGAGGTATATTTTGCTCTTCCAACCAGACCGTAGGCCATTGAAGAAAACAGTAAGCTTTTGTAATAAATCTTTTTGCAGTTCCCAATTCCACAGCAGATTCTGATCCTTTTACCATACTGACTTGTTGCTTATCCCACAAATGATCCCATTAAAGCTGGTGGTGGTTACTGTGAAATGAGGCATGACTGAGTATGTCAGACTTGGGTATCCATGTTTGTTTTGTAATTCAGACTTTGGCAAGGCTTACATGTGCTATACAGAATTAAGGATTCAATAAACTGGTGAAGTTCATAATGATGGAAGAACAAATTCTTCCTAAACCAAGTCATTATCTTTGGTCTTATGACTTAACAACTAATAAGAAATTTAAAAAATAGGGTCTCTGATAGAAATATGATGTGGAGCTCTCTCTTTTTTTTTTNAGAAGTAATATTTTACCCGTCTTTGTTTCATATAAAAAGATTTTCAGGACTGAAGACTTAACAATTTGAAGGCAGACCAGTAAGGGGAGCTCTTACCAATATTTTAAACTGCTTTTTAAAAAATTGCTGCAGCATGGGCAATGGTGGGTCAGAGACTTACCATGCTTTGGAACACTAATATCTTTCTCTCTGGATACACTTTCAGCAGGAGATGAACATTGAACTTCAAAGGATCCTTCTAGAAAGATATTTGCAGTAGGAGATTTTGGAATGTAGTATCTTTAGCTCTGAAATTTCTTAGATGTTTAGTTATCCAATATTTTCTTTCTATGCTTAGGTACACAATTGTGTTACGTTAAAATGATGGGTCTGAAATGTGGTCTTCCCTTCAGATGTTACTGGTAGGTCTGTGTATCTCCGCACCACTAGCCTGCTTTAGGAGTTGCTCTGTACTAAGTTAAATAATTTTTAGTGAGCATAAATCACAGAAAGACATTGTTGATACAGTCAGAAGTAACTTTTATGAAGCTTTTTCCTCATACAAAATGCATGTGATTGTAGGGTACCCATTCCTCAGAGCATATGCACCATACAACACATACAACAACTATTCAATCTCACTGTATTTCAGTTTGCACTGGGGATTTCTGTATCCCTACAGTGTTGCTAATAGTACATAGAAGTGAGACACGTAGAAAGTTTTTTCCCTCATTACCCCCCAAAATGAATAGCTTTATTGGTTAACACCTATATAAAGGTAAAATTCAGTATGTTCCCTAACCAAACAAGAAACCCTCAACACCTACCACTGAAGTTTTAATGAGGGGAAAAAAAGCCCTAATACCTTGGATACTAGTGGTTGTATTTTTCATACAGACAGAAAGAGTAGTTTTCTCTCCTCTGATTGTGTAGCACTAATAAGCAGATTACCTGCAGAATAGAAATGGACTATCAAATTGCTGTCCAGTGAACAAATTTAAAAAGTGAAAATTTTAGAGTATTATTGTTAGCTTTTAGCTTTTTGTGCTTGAGCAATTCTAGGTGTTAGTAACAACGACAAGTATAAGGTTCCTGGAAGAAATCTCATTTTCAAATTAATATTTTTCTTTTACCAAAAGAAAAGCAGACTCATAATACCCATGCAAGAATGTGCTCGAACATACCAAAGAAAGCCCACCCAACACCAAAACTGACAGGTAATTGATCAGCCATAAAACTAGCCCCTCAGGAAAGAAACAGCAAGTAAAATTTCTGGATGACTACAGATTGAAGGAGTTGGCTGTCAGAGCTATACAGTTGGTCACTTTTCTATTACAGAAAAGATGGACCCAGTTGTAAATTACAGGACACATAGAACAATAGGTACACTTGCAGCTGTGAAGAGATCACTTGCAGATAAAAAAATATTGCACAGTTCTACAATGTTGGCATAGCTGATATACTGTCAGTAGTGAGAGGTAAACATCCTAAGGAAACCTTTATAATCTGTCAGCATTTTGTGTGTCATGTTCCCGATGTTTCGAAGCTAGAGGAGTGAGAAAGGAGGACAGGAGAAAAAGAAGGTAGGAAAGGAGGGGAGGAGTATTTTAGGCTTGTAACTAGCATTTCGTGTTAGTTCTGAAATTGAACAAGATCACAAGGACCATAAGGACAAAATTAAGAGAGAGATTGCAGTCAATTTTAATTTTGTATCCAAAAATGTACTTGCAATTAATTAAAACTTAATTGGTTTACAGAAGGTCCTGTATTTATCATCAGAGCCAACATATCACAAGGACTGGGAGAGCAAGTTTTCTTAATGTTATGCCTGTTGTTCTACCTTGTTTCTGTGCTGGATGGGACCACTTTTCCATGTGGAATGATTGTGTAGTTTTGCTTCCTTTTAATCTCTGGATTCTCCTACATTGGCAACTTTACTGGGTGTAAAATGTGTTTTGCATGTGTGTGGTATGTATATCATTAGATATATAGGCATTCCAGAAGCTAGAGATTCAGCAGCGATGAGTAACCCTGGAATAATGATAGCCCTCTGTATCATCAACCAGCTTGAAATTAAGATACGAAAGAAAAATACCTCTTCAGCTGTAATACAAAACATGCTCCCTGCATTTGATTTTGCTTTTGATCTAAGCTGAGACTAATTATCTTTTAATTTGGGGAAAGTTATAAAGTCAGTACAAAATTGAAGAAAAAAGAGGCCTGGTTTCTTAAGGAGTATTTGACCATGGTGAGGTCAGCGTGATAGAGGACTGTGACAGCTTTTTGCTGCTGGCTGGGTTGCCATTTGGGCAAAGGCAGCTGCAAACAGTGTTTGAGAGGAGCAGGAGAGTAGGGATGAGGAATGGGCAAAGCTAAGCATCTGAACAAATCTGTCAGGAGGACCAGGGAACCTGAAGACTTGGAACTAGTAAATGTTTCCCCTTTTGGCTTTGAGTAGCTTTTTTAAAAAGCCATTTCTGCCTGTTTAGCCTGCTGTGTGACAGCAGGAGCCAGAAAGAGCTGTAGGGAGTGGGAAGGAGGCATTCTGAGGGTGTATGTGTTTCAGAAGGTGGTTCCTAAAGTTGTTTGCTACAAATATGAAAAACTAGACCAAGCTGAAACTGCCTTTTCAATATGCAGAGTTATTCTAGCTCATTTCTTTTTTTAAATGTACCACAAAACAAAAGGAACTGTGAAGGTGCTGGAAAGAACTTTTATTGTTCCAATTGCTACCTACAAGAAGCAACCCACTACACTTCTCAATTTGAAACAGTGAAGGAGGCTTTTCATGTAGTGCATTTTTTCATTATCATCATAGTTACATGAAGATCATAACCAAAACAAGTCATAGAAACAAAAAGAGAAGACCGATATAAATGGCTTAAGTTTAAGACTAGTGGTCAGACATTGGCAACACTTCACCCTTGTTCAAGCTTGAGATTAATCACTTGTGCCAATGTTTTAGTTTCTACTAGTCAGGAGACTTGCCTTGGGACATCTGGGGCAGAGTCATAAGTTGGATATGCTGGAAACTTGTCACTCTTGGGTTGAGGGAATGTCAAAGTCTGGATTTTTCAGTCTCAAAAACTGCTACACTCAAACATGAACAGGCTCTTTTCTCTGTTGTCCTAGCACTCAGTATGTAATGATGACAGTCATGCACATTTGCAATGTCTGTGACAACATGAAGTAATGCAGTAATGAAGTATCATGTACAATTAAAAGGGCGATATACAGATTTAATTTTCTTTTCTTTTAAAAGCATGAAAATAAAAATACATATGAGACTAACTTGTGTGTGCGCCAGTAAGTATTGAATGCAATTCGTTCTAAGTATGATCTCTGGTGCCAAGTGATTGATCTTTTTTAATGAAGCAGCCATTTA
>VYZW01011866.1:9277-20150 GCA_013401315.1 Balaeniceps rex
GCTCTGGAGGTCTGATTTTTAAGGGTTTGTGTTTCCTTAGAAGCTTTCAGGAGAATTCAGGCTTGTTACGTTAGCTGGTGAGCACCGCGCCTTTAGGATGCATTTGTCTTGGAAGACAGTAAAAAGATGATTCTGGTACTAAGCACAACACATGCATTCTTTGCCAAACGTATTTTCAGTTTTGACACAATGCCCCCTTTTTAAGAATGAATTCTTTAGCTTGCAGAAAGTTGTGTGTGGGGTTTTTTTTTTCTGAGTTTCATCCGAGTATGGCCTTTTCCTGGAGCTATCGTTTTTCACCACAGTGTTACTTGGCAGAGCTCTAGAGAACCAGCAGTTGCGATGCAGTCCTGTAAAGTTGCCTCTGTTACAGATTTTTATGGTGACAATTGCAAGGCGCAGCTGAAAATCAACCAAGTTAGGTATGTGTATTAGAATATATAGTACAGGATAATTTTAAAGGAACAAAATGCTCTTCCTTTGATCCATTGGATCAAACCCAAGCCTGATTCTGTGAGGAAAGCTTTCCCTTTGAGGCTGGAAGTATTTGTAATCCCAGCTCTTTCTTCCAAAACCCTGTATGTAAGGGGAATTGAAGATGTTCAAGACATAGCACAAATGTCATGATAAGCTGTACTGGGAAGAGGAAGAGCATTCTTATCATTCCAGACACAATTAGTGTAGCCTGGCTTAATTTCCTATGGTGTTTTGTTGTATTTGTTTCATCTTGTTTGCTGGGAAAAGGTTTATTTTGCAGGTTTTGCATCCTTTGCCAACAGTGCTTTTAGCATCTTTTGCAGACAGTGCTTTCAGCCTTTTTAGCATAACCTACACAAAGACTTTTGTAAACAATACCTGCTGTGGCTTGGGACTTTGAGGCTGTTGATAGAGGGCACTCCACCCTTTTCATCTAGCTTGTGGCTGAAGGCATTGTTTTTTTCTTCCCCTCCCCTCCATGCCAGCCTTGTCTCTCCTCTGGAAGTTATTTCAGGCATTCACAGGTGAGCGTGGAGATGCGCATCCACTGGTAAAGCTGATTTTGTGTTAGTCCGGTTCATGGTCCGTTATATTAACTGTCTTGTGGGCACAGATTCTTGTCTCTTGCCTCTGCGAGAAGGGTGTGGTGAGTAGCAGCAGACGGTATTACACCACCAGCACTGGCTTCACTGAAATGTTTTTGACCATGTGTCAAACTGGCTCAGACCAAGTTCAATTTTTTTTGTCGTGCTGAAAATACCCGCTAGCCCGTTGTGAACACTGATTCTTGGCAATGCCGATGTTTGTGCCACAGAACTGGAGTGAACTGGAAAGTAAAACCTTGTCCACAGTCCCCAGTGCAAACAGTGTCTTAGGTTGGTGTTTCTAAAAAATAATAAAAAAAGAGACTGCTTTTCATAGAAGCTGATATGACTCGGAGAATCTGATAGTTGTTGCTGTATCTGAAGTGGGGTTTATGTTTTTACTAGAAGTTACGATTGGAACCTGTGTGTATTTTGTGTCTCATAAAGGCTAGTTGACCTTTATATAATAAAGGGTGCTGAAGAACCTCTTCAGAAATGTACAGAATTTACGTTATAGACCTGTTTGGCCAGTCTCCTGATGGTGCATTGTGTGAATTTCCTTTTAATATTTGAGTTTCTGTATTCGGGTCAAGTCCAGCTTTGGAATCTGAATAGAATGGCTGATCTTGTCTCCCGTCAGAAGACCTTGAACACCTTGTGTCTGTTCAGTGCTAGTGAGTGGGAAGCTTGTCCTGACAAATGACAGAAGTGATATTATCGGATCATACCTCATGTAAATACTCTGCACAGGGGAGGCAGAGGTAAAAAGAAAGATTGGATTTTGTTTTGTATTTTTTTCCAGATAGGGGCCAATGTAGCGTGGTTATCTTGACTGCAGAGAACTTAGTACTGTGTTACTTTGCTTGCCATCCCCAGCTGGTCGTTGAGATCACCTTCTCCTGCTCCTAGTGGACTTTTAACCTAGCTGCTATCTTGTATTGGTGATTCTAGCTTTCTGATGAATATGCATCTGATTTTTTTTTTTTTGGTTTGTCTTAGTACAGTCAATGAGCTTGTTTAATCTTAGTTGCTTACTGTGGTATGAAAGTGCACAAAAAAGGTGGGCTGCATTCATATTTTTAAAAATGGTCTGTAAAAAAAGGGCAAAACCTTATCAAACCAAAGTTATTCCAGTCAAGTATTTGCAGTAAATGAAACTGGTATATAATAGCTCAAAGTAGTGCTTTTCTGTTTGTTTTTTTATAGAAGGTTTTAAAATTTTAATAACATTTTTCCAAAATGCATAGTAGGAATATGTTAAGTTAGAGGCTTTTTATTGAATTAATGTTTGTAAATGTTCGGTTGTGTTTATTTCTGAAATAAACACAACATTTCCAATTAATACTTGAGGAAAGAGAGTAAAAGTAACTGAAAAAAATCTATTGAAATCTAGGAGTTTTTTTCCTGTGTGCTATTGTAAGCATGTAGATTCTATTCTTAGATTTTTAAAGTTGTTCTTAATGTTTGGAGATGTTCCTTGTAACAGTCTTTTGAGTCGTTTTAAGTATTCCTTTCTTTGTGCCTGTGAGAATGCGGTTAGGTCCAATCTCCAGTGGCTACAAGAAGGTTGTTCACACACATCTCTATCCTCCTGCGCTTCCTCCAGCAAGCGTCGTTTTAATGAGAAAGACAAAACGCGTTGGTGTCTAATTTTATGAGAAGAGCTCAGCCATGCAGAAGACTTTTGAAGATTTATGGTGCTAAAGCCACTAAGTATAGTTATTTCTAGCTTGTGTGCCAGATGCGAGCCAGCGTTAGTGAAGAAAATTTTGGCACTTGTGACCATGTTTAAATACATACAATACCGAGCATAAATAAGTTATTTTTTTGGCTCTGCAATATTCTGTATGCATATTTGGAGGGAAGAAAAAAAGGGAGGAGGCAAAAAACCAAACAAACCACAATTTTTTTCTTGAGGGTATGATACTCTAAGATGATCTCAGATCAAAAGTGCTTTTAAAGAGGTTTGAATATAAGAATAAATGAATTTGTATATTTTGTGAGACATTCCTGGCAATATTTGGAAAGGCTAGAAATTTGAGAAATTACTTAAAATTATTTTCTGAGGGTATAAAAGGCGGAAGTACGTTGGTTTTAATTCAGAGTTTGAGAATGACAGAGACGAGGGCCTGATTTTTTTTTTTTTAAAATGAAATAAAATTGACCCAAACATTTTTCAGACTTTCAGCAGCATAATAAAATAGTTGTATTCTCTTGATGTAATTGTAAATTTCTGCCTTGAAACGTTACCCTATGTTAGGCTGCTGAATTTCTGTTTAATGTTGGATCTAAAAATCAATGTCTGTCCATCCTAAAACCAGGCAGAGACACAGGAGAGAGGCTAGAATGACTTGTGAATTAAAAAAGAAAAAAATTAGAAAAGCAATAATAGGCAGCATTACGGTGTCTTCATTTCTAGCAGCTGCTTTTCATACCGTTGGTGCCTCCCCAGCCTGGTTTTAGTCTATCTTATCTCTAAATGTACTTTGCTCATCTTCAGCTGTGTTGCCACTAGTGAAAAAGGGCGTAGATGGCAGTGGCTTTACACGTTATTTTAATGTGCTTGTTGTTGGTGAGGTTTTTCTTTCATGTTAACTGATTTTGTGTGATTGTTTCTAATTACCTCTGTGATCTAAGCTGACTAAATAAGAGGACAAGTAAATATAGCTGCCTGGTAACACTTAATTAGAAATAGATCCTGCTTTTGAATTTCCTGTTTATCTTCTCATTCTTCCCCCGTTCTTCTCAACGCTGTTAGTCCGTATAGTTGTGCGAGAGACATAGTGCACAGGTAAAGTGTTTGTGTTTTCTGTACAAGATGTGCTACAGTATTTATACGTTTGTATAGTTGGGGGAAACCAAGCCATTTCTGGTAATGTTAGTATTACTTTCAGGATTCAGTTCCATCCGAATTAGAAGAAGGAGAAGAAACGAATTAAGAGAGGACCAGCACAGGGTGTTTTTTAACATGAGTCGCAACAAAGCCCAGACCTTTGAATTTTAATAAATTTATTTCACCAGCTCCTGTACTACTGGTGTAAGGTGATAAACTTCAGTCAATTCACTATACCAGCAATACCAGAACACATCGGTGCTCTTTAAAAATAGATGTGCCTCCAAGGTATCTCCCCCGGGGTTGTCTAACCAGTAAGAATTTCAAACTCTGCCACACCTTTGTTCTGCGCTGCAACTATTGCCTTGACAGAACCAGCTGTTTTCTGCTTAGGTGAGGAAATGAAATTGCATACAGCAGTTGCTCTTGCTGTGTCCGTTTGATGTTGTATCGCTCTCTGCTTGCATGTAGCACTGATTTACAATTTGGCATATGGGGAGTAACAGTTGCAATTTGTCCTTCCTGATAATGGATTGGAGGAAATAGTTTGGTGACTGGAATGATCTCTACCCCCCCTCTGAGTTCTGCAATGACAGCTATTGAGGTGACTTGTGTTTCTTTAATTTGTGTAAGTCTGTATTTGGAAATATGTCCGGACAGAATATTGGGGAGCTGATCTGGCTGGCTTTGCTCTCTAAATTGATAAAATGCAAACTAACTGTGGTCCACAATTTCACAGAATCGTAGAACAACCCAGGTTGGGAGGGACCTCAAAAGACCATCTGGTCCAACCTCTTGTGGGAAAGGGAGCCTAGATGAGATTACCTAGTACCCTGTCCAATCGCATCTTGAAAAACTCTGGCAATAGGGACTCTACCACCTCCCTGGGAGGTTGTTCCAGTGATTCATTGTTCTCCCTATAAAAAAAATTCTTTCTTGCATTGAGATGAAACCTCTCCCAGTGCAGCTTGTACTGTTGCCCCTTGTCTTCTCCATGTGGCTCCTTGTGAAGAGAAGTTGTATGACCATACTAGACAACGAGGAGTTAGAGAGGTGAAACCTTCTAGTTTAGGCTCAGTGGTAACACGGCCAGTAGCATTTATGCATTTTCAACTAGAGGAATACAAAACTCTACTTTTTTTATTTTCCTCGCCTCCCTTCAGTTGGGGGTGCTGGTTGACAGCCAGCTGAACATGAGCCAGCAGTGTGCCCAGGTGGCCAAGAAGGCCAACGGCATCCTGGCTTGTATCAGGAATAGTGTGGCCAGCAGGATCAGGGCAGTGATGGTGCCCCTGTACTGGGCACTGGTGAGGCCGCACCTCGAGTGCTGTGTTCAGTTTTGGGCCCCTCACTCCAAGAAGGACATTGAGGTGCTGGAGCGTGTCCAGAGAAGGGCAACGAAGCTGGGGAAGGGTCTGGAGCACAAGTGCTGTGAGGAGCGGCTGAGGGAGCTGGGGTTGTTCAGCCTGGAGAAGAGGAGGCTGAGGGGAGACCTCATCGCCCTCTACAACTGCCTGAGAGGAGGGTGCAGTGAGGTGGGGGTTGGTCTCTTCTCCCAATTAACAAGTGATAGGATGAGAGGCAATGGCCTCAAGTTGTGCCAGGGGAGGTTTAGATTGGATATTAGGAAAAACTTCTTCACGGACAGGGTTGTCAAGCACTGGAACAGGCTGCCCAGGGAAGTGGTGGAGTCCCCATCCCTGGAGGTGTTCAAAAAACGTGTAGACGTGGCACTTCGGGACATGGTTTAGTAGGCATGGTGGTGTTGGGTTGAGGGTTGGACTAGATGATCTTAGAGGTCTTTTCCAGCCTTAATGATTCTATGATTCTGTGAATGCTCCTGGAGATGACAAGAGTGTGGAATGGGACTATGTGTCTGGAGCAGAAGCAGTGTTGAAATAGAATATCTATATAGCAAGGTAATGTGGTGTATGGATGTGGGTTGTAAAAGCTGAACGTTGTGCATTTCAATACCTCATAATAACAGAGAATTTAATTCTGTTTACTGAAACTATCCTTGGGTTGTTTAAAAACCTTTTGATACTAGTCAATGACTTTTCTCTTTCTCTATATGAAAGCAGCCAATAAATCTATTAGCGATGAGCTCTTTGAAACTTTGAGAATCCAGACAGGGAAGAAAATGCCTGTAGTGTGGTTTTTTTGGTTGTTTTTTTGGGGGGGGCAGAGAGGGGAGTTTTCTTTTTCAGGTATGCTGAAGCAGGGTGACAGAAAGGTGTGTGAAGTTGTGAGCAAAATGATTCAGGGATCATGATTTGATTTCCTCTCTAGATCTTTGAGCAATCTCATCTTTTCTTTGCAGTTAAAAGCACACTCAGATCTCTGTATAGCAACCATATTAATATTTTTGGGGTACTGAAGTATTTTGTATAACATATCTTTGGGTCTGTTAGCGGGAGTTATAGGTATTCCTTGTATTCTACATTCCTTGTATTCTGCATTTTCCACCATAGTAGAAAAGAGATGAAAGAAAAGTAATTTCTGCCGTTTCTTTGAGCAGTTGCAGTAAGACTGGTTTGTATCTGCTGCTTAGTGATTTTCTGTGTGTTTCAAATATAAGCGGAGAGCTCAAAAGTGTAATGATCCGGGAGGCGTTGAGTCTTTCGAATCACTACCTCTATGTATAGTGACGACTTGGGGAGTGCCCTAGTTCTCTCTGGGCATCTGATTTTCTCCCCTGTGCTTGCTGTGTAAAAGGTGCAGAAGCACTTGATGCGATGCGGTGACCGATGTGCGGCCTTTCAGGGCAGCACCTGCCTGGAGACTTCTAATCTATCAAAATGTATGCAGAGCTTAAACGATGTGCATTATGTTCAAATGGGTTTAAAAAAAAAAACCAAACAAACCCAACCAACCAAACTAACAAAAAAAAAACCCCAAATCAAACAAATTTTAAAATTGTTCATCTCTATTTGTATTAATCTATGTGAAAGCAGATTTTGGTTAGTTACTATGAGCTAATCAGTTGTGTAGAAAACAAAGAAGGCCGTATACTCTAGTTTTTCTATTAGAAGAAAAATTCTGTTATTTCTAATTTGAAGCTTAGGCTTTTCTGCTGAGGAGGTGAACATCATCTTTGTTCTTACATGAGTCTTCCATTTGTAAATCTGCAGAATTTTGATGCCAGTGTCCAAAGACTGGTTAAAGTTGGTGTTTCAGTCTGCCTATTGCTGGGGGAGAAGTGACTTCACTGTCTCTAATGCCGGGGGAATTAAATCCTCTATGTTTCTATTGCTTCTGTAGCAGCTAGTGGGCATTAGGTACTCAAGAAATAGTATAAAAATCTGCATAAAGAGTTTGAGCATCTTCTAGTGTGTTGCTGAAGCCTGATAAAAATGTTCTTTAATTCTTTCTTCTGCACGTGCTTCCTGTTTGTGCTCCCTTTTCTTTTGGTAAGAGGTGGCTGTCTTCAGTTTCATCTTTATAAGTGTGCAAGTAGGAGTGAAGGTATGTTTCTTTTACTTGAAATCAAGGATGGTGATGTTGTTATTCCTGATTTCCTGGGGAGACTTGGACCTCTGACCAGTCGTGTTCTGTGTCCGGCAGCCAAAGTTTACCATTACTGCAGAGCTCTGCTGTGTTGGAGGAATGTGACTGTCGACAGTGGTCTTTGTTCTGGAGTTTGGGGTAGTCTTTTAAACACCCCGGGCCTCGATAGTGGAGCGCGTTGAGCTTTGATCTTCCCCGAAAAGTTCATTTTACTTAGCGGGGGTGCTTTGATGTTCTCTGCTTGCTGGAGCTGATTACTGCCAAGTCCTTCACGTGGAGGTGCACTGCAACGCTGCTGTCCAGTTAATAACCGAGACCAGATCTTTTCAGCCAAAGAGATGTTATTGTGAATCCAGACGCATCCAAACACTTTTCGACTTTCAAGTGAGCAAATGGATCTTCCTGCTGTAGACGTTTATCTGTTGAAATTTTGAAATTTTTTTTCTTTCTAAATTTAGCAGGTTTGTTCAATATTATGCTAGACGAGGGCTGGGCCCTATTTTGTTGGCATTGCTAGGTAGGTGTTTGGAACATGTTTTGCCTTATCTTCACCTAGCTATGCTGGTGAAGTGCCAGTGCAGAGCCAACCTGTATCAGCAACTGTGTTGTGGTTTTACTATAGCTTTTCATTCAAGAAAAATAGTCTAACTATATGATACTCCTGCTCCCCAAAAGTGCTGTTTTCATAAATTAATTTCCAATTTCATTATATTAAAGACTAATTTCTTAATTCCCAGTTAAGCACCTGAGCTGCATTTGCCCTTGGAGAAGATTATCCTCTGTTGGGCTTCCTGTTCCAAGGTGTTTGTAGCAGCTGATGCTACTGCAGGTAGTAATCAAGATCAAGGAAAGCCAGTGGCAAGAAGAAAAGGCTTCTTGTACTCTTTCAAATACCTTTTCCAGGAGGCTGGTTGGCAGTAGGCTTAAGTTTCTGCTTTTTGGAAAAAGGATGGGGTGGGACCCTGGCTTCTCTTTCCCTGTGTAGGGAATGATCAAAGCAAAAATGACTGGTTGTACTCAAGAACCTTCCCAGGTGAAATGGGTAGAGGTAAGGAATGTCGCCATTCCAGAAAAGAAGATGAGCTGAACTGAAAAAGAAACAGTTCAAGGGTAAGTAGTGCCCTGCCAGGCCTTGTGGCAAGTGGCGTTAGTAAGAAAATACTAGGGTTTTTTTTTTTCTTTTTTTTTTCCTCCTTCCCCTCTACCTCCACAAATTTAGCAGCCTCCACTCCTTTTCTCATTATTTCAACAATATCATGAAATTCAGAAAGCATAATTCTGTTTCAGTGTCTCCCCTGTTGCTTCCTCCGAGTCCCATCTGGCTCAGGGATAACATATGTGAGCTGAGTCGCAGGGAACTGAGCAACCTTTCCATTGCTTATTTAGAACAGGCATCCACGGTGGTAGGGATAGTTGTTTTTCCACAGTATGTGGACCACAACCTGTAGTAGTGATATAGCACTGAATTATTCTGGCAGGGAAATGACAAGATGGTGGTGGGAGGAAGCGTGCATTTCGCAGTTCTCAGTGACTGATGGATCCGATTCTTGCATCCAAGGTACGAGCAGGCTTAAATACTCTTTGAAGGAAAACTGTGAACAATATTGTTTACAGAAAGCTATATGGGGAGCAGGAATGTGCTTTCTTGTTACAACATCTGTGCACAGAGTAGCGTATCCAGCTGTGGGTAAGCAGTCAGCTTGGTTCACCTGGCTTGTGGGGTGCCAACCATCCTTAAACATCTTAAACCCACTTTCTTTGGCAAAGTTATGAGACTTTGCACTGAAGCGGCTGAGGTGTGGGCGCATTCCACGCCGACTGTTGTACGTGTGGTAGCGTCTGGGAGAGATGTGCAACAAATAGCAGCTGTTTCTGAAACACCACCAGCTTTTTGTGAAGGTACAAACGGGTTAGCACATAGAGCGGTATGATTGGGGTGTAAATAGCGCGTGAATATTGCCTTCACACGGAGACACCTCATCAGGAGTATTTTGGTGGTGAATGTGCTGAAGGTCTGCACGTTGCGTGAAAAGTAGAGATAAATTGTTTTCAGTTGCAGCTTGTTTTCTTGCTCTAAAACTTCATAAGGAATAATCTGAGATATACCTACAGATATATTTTAGAAATTGGACCATGTATTTTCAGTGAACTATTAAATTTTATTGACTTAAAAATAACAGTATGTGTACCATGTTCTTATAAGACAGGGCAATTGTGCTTTGAGGGAAAAAAAACCCATTATGGTAATTATTATTACTTGTCAAATGCATTAAAATACAGAATTTGACTTATGTCAATGGTAATGACAATGAAACCTTGTGAAGGGCATGATTTAAAAATGAAGTGCCTGTATTAAAAATATAGGTAAAGAAAGGAGAAAAGGCTTTGTAATAGACTTGGGTGGCACTGTCAAGATTCCTAAAATGTGACAGATGAGTAAGGTTGTTGTTGCCTACTACAAAACATTTTGCAGATCCAGGATGAAATAAGCTGCTTCAGTGATGAAGTGTGTCTTGGCTTCTTCAGAGAGCTGTTAAGCAAATGGGGATCAAAGAAACTCCTCATATTTCTATTTTCTAAAAACTCCTAGTAGACTGTCTGAATTATGCTAGTGTGTGTTGTGTTTTTGTTTTTTTTTTTTTCTAAATAGGAAATATCCTGAATATGATGAATGAGGTTTGGGTAAGCTATAAAAAAAAGCTTTGTATTTATCTAAATTGTATCTTTCCCTATTGTTTGCTTAGTTTCCCGTTTAAAACAAGAAGTCCTTAGTGATCATTTTAAATACACTTAAGCTCTAAACCCAATCTTTGTATTTGTTGTAAACGCTAATGCTATAAAGAGGGCGCGCTTTTATTTTGAAGAGGGTGAATGAAATGTTCACGCTCACCAGCAGCTTTCTGGTGGTTCTTTTTGTTTTCTTTTTTATTCTACTAAAGGGAAACCTCTATTGTTTTAGTATTGGTTTGTGTCTGAATGTCATGTTTCTCTGATCACATGCTGGACTGCTAATACTTTTCTGAGACAAATTGCTGAAAACATTGACTATGTTTGAGGTTACAAGAATTCTCTATATGTAGTGACAGAATTGATTTTTTGGGCTCTGTTGCTAGTGGCAACTCATCCTAATCCCAAACTGTACGGTAACGTGATTTATGGCGAGTACATTGCTCGCTGTTTAACGTTGTCTGGAAATTTTTTTCTGCGCGCATTGCTAGAGGGTCATTGTTCAGGCACGAGGTAAAGATGTTTCATGGTTTAAGAAAGAGTCACTTGTCGCAGGTTGTGTGGATTAGAACATTTTAAATGATGAATAAAATCTTAGTGCAAAAGCATACTTAAAACTGAAACTTGGGCGAAAATTGCGTTGTCATTTTTGATAGGTTTATGAAGGAGAAGCTTCTGATTAATTGGAAGCTTGTGCTGATAAAAATCACAAATATCTCCTGTTTAAACTCCAGTTTGCTTGTGG
>VYZW01011866.1:22339-36065 GCA_013401315.1 Balaeniceps rex
TTCTTGCCAGAGAACTGGACAAGTACACTGAGGTAAGTAGGAAAAGCGAGGGATGGCTTGCCAACAAGCTGCAAGAACAGTGCCCTACAGGGAGGATAGCTGAATTTCTTGACTCAGCAAGCAAAGAGTTTCTTGATGTTGCAAATATTTGTGCTTTAAGAGTTGTAAAGATGTCCTTCACACATCTGCTGAGATCAAGCAGACCTCGAGTTGATTCACAAGCAGGAAATGTCACTGGCTTCTTGTGGTGGGTCATAGAGCTTCATTGTGCGCAGAAGTTTAGGCTGTGGGTGACCTCGCGAGGGTGGTTTTGAGTTTGTTCTTCTGGCTTTTGTGCTTTCACGGCTGATGGGAGCTTGGCCTACCCAGCAATGATCATATTAGTGTGCTCTTGTTAAAAGTCTTGGCCTGGAGGCCACATTCACGCTGCGTTGAGATGCTTGTGGTATAAGAACTGCAAATTGTCCATACTTGTCGTGGGAGGAAGGCTGGTATTTGTAGCTTGCTGTTAGGAGTCCTGTCCAGACTAGTGGCAGCTTGGGCTTCTGTGACCACAAATTGACTTCAGGACCTAGAGACAGGCTGTCATGAGAGCAGAATTCAGCTTCTCCGTGCAGAATCTCCTGGGAAGCAGACAGGAAGGGGAAATATGCTTGGATTCGATGATTTTAGCTCAGTTTTTCTAAGGAAGACTTCCAGAAGGCTAAGGAGCAAACCACCCCATTGTGTGGGAAGATCAGGAGTTTCAGCAGAAGCCTGAGAAGGCTGAGCAAGGACAGCATACAACAAATGAAAACAGTGGGCAGTAAAGGAGGGGTATTAAAGCTTTTCTTGGCTGCTGAAGGACAGTATCGGTTGCATCTACAGCTGGTCAGAGACATGAAGAGTGATAAAAGGGGTGCTAGGAGAATGGTAGCAGCAAGATATCTTCAGAGGCAACAGGGGAGATGGCGTAGTGATGGCTTCCAGGGAAAAGACTGCGGTACTCAACATTTTTATTTTTTTCCCCTCAGTCCTTGCAGGTGAAATCTTTACCTGGACGTATGTGCTTAACATATCATTTGGAAAGATACTGCTCTGATATGAGTGTTGATGAACATCTTTCTACAAGACCTGGGGGAAAAATTGCACGTGTGTATCTCCATGCAGAACTACATGGATGATGATCTTGTGCTAATGGATGAGACAGCAAGTTTAGCTGGAGATCAGACAAATGAAGCCAACCCAAAATCTAAGCAGCAAAACTGTGTTTGGACAGTGCTATTAAATGCTGAACACAGTACAGTAACTTATCCTAGAGTTTATTTAATAGGTGGTACTAAGTCTTCAGCAGGAAAGGCAATAGTAGTAGTGCTGATATTATTCAAACCTGACATGGAATAGGAAGTGTGTGCACTGAGGGATCCAGACTTTTGCTCCTTGATAAAAATGCTGGTGAATTGCTTTTTCTTTATCAGATAAATCTGGAAGGTAACAGTGTGCATATAAAACAGTCACCTTTCTAGGAAGAGATCTGTTTCATTCAGGTGATAAAAAAATCATTGAACAAAAGAGAGTTTGTTATTTTTAAAACCAAACATAAAGGCTGTAACATAGCATCTGGTGATTTTTTTTCTTAGCATGGCTGAAAAGGAAGCTACAGTACTCTGTGGCAGTGGAGAATACGGTCTCGAAAGAAATGGAGGTGACTTTCTGCTTGCTTACAACTTCTTGATTTCTCCAGTTGCCTTTTTGCGAGAGCAAAGGCGTGATGTCTAGTCTTAGAGAGGCAACGTTGGTTTGACTGACATACAGGGATGTTTAAATTGAATCTGACTGGCCAGGAAGTGGTTGGAGGCAGTGCCCTCCCCGGTGAGGTGTCTTTTGTTGCCAGCGTCTTTCAGGTGGTCTGATGGTGGAAAGGGTTGTAATAAAGGAGATAATTCTTTTATGTGTTCTGATGATGGTGAAACTTTACCTTGGATATAGGTGCTGAAAGATGAGTTTGGTGCCTTTTTGCCTGAAGAGCCTTTGAACTGCTTCCCTGTGGGGATCGTTGTACCTCTGCCCTTTTCCGGGTGGATTCAGGGAGGAAATGTCCCCTTAGCCTGCTTGGATAAGAAAATCTTTGCGCTATCTAGTAGAGAATACTTCAAACAGTTTGTCCATATTTACCCAAGACAGTTGAGCATGGCTGTCTAGATGGATGCAGATGTATAAGCTCCTTTGCCCTATTCTCAGAGCTGGCAAGTCTGTTAGACATGGAGCATCCAGATCAGAGCCGCTGGAGGTTCAACCGTCTTAGACCACGATCAGAGGAACCATCAGATTTGTACCAGGTGTATGGGCCCACCTTGCAACACCCACGCACTGTGCCTCTCTTGCTCCGAACCTTGCTGCTTTCCAAGTTGCTTGCTTTGGGTTTTGTGGTGTATGTATGACCGTCTGTCAAACCAGAAGTTAAATTCGTCTTAGATTTAACAGATTTTAACAGATACTTTATTTGTGATG
This sequence comes from Balaeniceps rex, assembly GCA_013401315.1. NCBI lineage: Eukaryota > Metazoa > Chordata > Aves > Pelecaniformes > Balaenicipitidae > Balaeniceps > Balaeniceps rex. The sequence continues at coordinate 24,830 of VYZW01011866.1, forward strand.
CTAGAACAATGGACGTGTTGGCGCAAACTTAGTTTGAAAGAGCAGGCTGTTTGTTGTGATTAAAGTGTTGATGTAGAATTAAGTTTGCATGCTTTGCTCTTGGTGATTTTTTTCAATGCGTAAGTAAAATATCATTAGTGTTATTCGATTATCAACGTAGGCATGGTGGGCAAGTAGAATTTGTGCCAGGAAACACGTTATGGCTAGAAAAAATTAAACTAAACTGCACATGGTCACTTAATGCTACTTTCTCAAACTTTCGTAGGTAGGCATGTCAAATACATTTCTTTTTTTGATGTTCATCATTGCATCAGTCTCTTGTGATCTTCATATGTGTTACAAATAAAAGGAGCACCCTAAAACAGAACAAAGAACCGGTGCTGTACGGGTTTTCAGGTTACACTTTCTTTATTTGAAGAGCAGGCAGGCTGATGACTTTGCAGTCGCATAACTGTGCAGGCTGGCTCAAGGGGCAGGGAAATACACAGTTGAGGAGAGGAAAGAGGACTGCACTACCATTTTCACTGGTAGCACAAAGCCTTAGCCAAAAATTAATGCTGGCATCATTTCAGTCGTTTAAGCGTTCAGAATTTGCTCTGTAAGGCCACTTAACCCACTGCCACTGGACTGGCGTGGGGTTTCTGTTTTGCAGTAGATGTAACTTTGAAAGTGCAACAGCCGTGAACTTGCTTCAGCTTACCTTTAGCTGGGTGGCAAAGGAAAGAAGGGTCGTTATCTTCTGATACTTTTTCCTTTTTTTCCCTGCTAATGCCATGTCTGAACTTTATATAAACCTGAAGAAGCGTAAAGAACTTTCCAGTTGTGTGCCAGATACTTGTGTCGAATCACAAAGCTGACAGTGATTTTTTTTTTTTTAGATGCTATAGGCAGTGAAATGGTTCTGTTACTGTATTCCAGGCAAGGCTGCTGCATTGCCTTAAGATGATAGCGTTTTCTGTGTTCAGAGGAGTTTTGCTTGGAAAAGGGAAAGCCAGTCTTTTGTGTAATTATGTGAACTCCCCAACCTACAAAAGTCTCTGAATTTGAAGCCGTGGGTACTTCGTGATGAAAATCGCTTCTGATCGTTCTGCCTCCGTTGTATGTAGTGTTTTAAACTGCCTCTTTGAAGTGGTGCGTTGCTTGCTCTTTTCTTTGAAGAACCACACGTGCGCTTACCTGGTGGAAGGGAGCTAACAGGAGACCCCTTCTTATTAGAAGTATGTTTCTAATTTTAATAACCTGGGTGGTTGTGCTCTGGCTGCTGCTCTGGCTTCTGAAGTCTGTATATAGATAACTTTAGAAATCTATGCTTTTCTGTAAAATAATTTATCCTTCAGACACTCAGAATTTTATGCATATCATTTAAAATGCTTTGGTAGTGGTAATTCTGTTTCGTGTAAACAGAAAAACACGAAGAGGAGGCTATTACATGCAGCGTTTGAGAGTCTCGTCATGATGAATAATTTCTGTAGGTTAATTATTGCTCCAGGTATGTCGTCTTTGTCTCTGCTGGACATGGAAAGGGAATATTAATGCAGTCTGTCCCTGCATATACCGGTGTTCCTGAAGTACCTAATTAGGAATGCAGCTGCTAGTGTGCTATGTTATCTCAGCATTTATTGCCAATGGCTGGCGTAAACTGAGCTATGGTGATGATTTATGTTAGCTGAAGTACTTTTGAATTTGCTTGTGCCTTTGTTAGTGACACACCTGTCCTTAAATTAAAAACCAGGTAAAAGCGCTTGTTCAACTGTATGATACTGATTCATTATGGTGCCTTTTTCATGTTACTGGGGAAAGTGGGATGAGGCGTCCAGATAAAGCAGTGAATTAAACCTCCAAACAAGAACATCAGCATTCCTAAGGAAATCCTGTTTTCCTACAAGAAGGGAAAATGTTTTGCCTCCCTCCCTCCCCCCAGGTATTTCAGGGTTGCTCCCCTTTGATTTTGTAGTGGCAGCTGGAATTACAAAGAATGTTTTAATTCAGCTGCGACCGTATCAAATGTAACTATCCGTCCGAGGGCTGGAGCCCCTCTGCTCCGAGCCAGGCTGAGAGAGTTGGGGCTGTTCAGCCTGGAGAAGAGAAGGCTGCGGGGAGACCTTAGTGCGGCCTTGCAGTGCTTCAAGGGGGCCTCTAGGAAAGATGGGGACAGGCTTTTTAGCAAGGCCTGTGGTGACAGGACAAGGGGTGATGGGTTTAAACTAAAGGAGGGCAGATTTAGGCTGGATAGAAGGAAGAAATGTTTTACCCTGAGGGTGGTGAAGCACTGGCACAGGTTGCCCAGAGAGGTGGTGGAGGCCCCATCCCTGGAAACATTGCAGGTGAGGTTGGACGGGGCTCTGAGCAACCTGATCTGGTTAACGATGTCCCTGCTCACTGCAGGGGGGTTGGACTGGATGGCCTCTAAAGGTCCCTTCCAACCCAAAGCATTCTATGACTCTATTAAACCTTAGCTGTTGTACCTTTGAAGTGTTACGATGTTGCTTCTGGTACGCTGTGCCTTTTGCTTACGTGTGCATGTGCTTCCAGTGAGGTTTCCCTTAGCATTGGCAAGACCGTGCAGCAGAGTTCGCTACCTGACGTAGCAGTTGGTGCAGCGGTTTTCAGGCTGCTTCTTCAGCCATCATCTCTTGGCTTGCTGCTGCTGCTGCTGGCTCCAGCAGACAGCTTCTCTTGGCTGTTTCCTGACAGGGTTGTACTTAAACCTTTTGTCTTCGACAGGCTGACCAAGGAGCAACTCTTCAACAGATGTTTAGAGTGTGGCTGTATAGCTGCTAGCCTGGAGTACAGCTAACAGGTAGCAGATGGCACAGCAGGAACACAAGGTGGGCCAAAGACTCCGTTCAAGATATGGAGTTGCTTGAAATTGAGCAGTGATGGTGTTGGGAACATCAATGGGAGCAACTACCCCCGGCACAACAGAGGTCTCAACCTGGACGCTGCTGTCCAGGTCTTGGGTTGCAAGGTGTGCGTGGTGCCTCTCCCTGGGGCTGGGGCCAACGGTCGCCTCCCCTGTAGGAGATGAAGCACTGGGTTGCCACCAAGTAAAGGAGCTGTGGAAGGAAGTGAACAGACTGTGTACATCAGAGGCAGGTGATGGTCGCTGGAGACTCCCTCCTGCAGGAAACAGAAGCATCTGTGTGCTGAGCTGACTTGATATCTTGGGAGGTTGTTTGCTGGAGGGCTTAGATCCAGGATACTGCAGAACAACTACAAAGGCTCAGCCAACATGGGGACTGTTACCCCATGTGGGCACCTAGGATGCTACCAGAGGTGACCTTGAATATGTAAAGAGCGATGGCAGAACTCTGGGGACAAGTGTGAAGGGCAAGGGGGCCTTCGACAAGTTCTTAATCCTTCCTGTGAAGGTGAAGGGCTTGGGCAGAAGCAGACACATCCAGCAGGTCAGCACCTGGCTGTGCAGCTGATGTTGCAGACAGGGCTTTGGATCTTATAAATGCGAGAGCCTTGTTGAAACAAGGACTGCTGAGGAGGGATGGGATCCATCTGACAAGGTGGGGCACAAGCACCTTTGCCAACAGCTAGACCTAGTGAGGAAGGCTATAAAGTAGGTCTGCTGAGGGAGCGCTACCATAACCTGAAGCAAAGGCATGGGATCTAATGAGGAGGTGTCTGGGGGACAGTGTCCTGGAAGAGGCTTTCCCCAGTATGACTGGGGATCTGTCACAGGTGTGCGAGCCCGTGCAACTGGGAAACAAACAGGAGGGATTGGAAATGCGCGTGCAATCCCATCCATTTTGTTTGGACATCTGAGTGGTGGCAGGAGCCTCGGTTGTCCCATTCCACAGATTCCTGGTTGGACTGTTGTACAACATGCTACAGTCTTGACATGTGTTAGAAAGATGTTCACGAGGTCACCTGATGTGTCTCAGCAAGCACCCAGAGAAGCAGTTCCATTTTAAATTTCATTGCTTGACCTAAGTTAATACCTAGTCCAAAGAAGTGCTTGCTTGCTCAGGGAGGGAGGGAGGAAGAAGCTATTTTGATGGTATGCTTTATGTATTTAAGGCTTTACCTTAGTTCCTGGGAAGATTATGGAATAAAACCTCCCAGAAGCCATTTCCAAGGCGTATTTTCCAAGAAGCTGTTGCTTGAAGGGGCAAGAAGGTGATATGGGAGCAGCCAGCATGGACTTACCAAGGGCAAATTGTGCCCGATTGCCTTCTGGGATAATTGGCTATGTGGGCAAAGTGACAGCAGTGTATGTTGTATGTCTTGACTTTAGTAGGGCCTTTGACACAGTCTCCCGTAGTGCCTTTATAGCCACGTCAGGGACATATGTGCTGATAAGTGGCCAATGAAGTGGGTGGAAAATTGGCTGGACTTCCCAACTCTGGGTGGTGGAGAGCAGTACAAAGTCCAGCTGGCAGCTGGGTGTCCCTCTGGGGTCAATACTGGATCAATACTGTTTAATGACTTTAATAACAACTTGGATGATGGGATGGAACATGCTCTCAGCAAGTTCATGAAGGGTATCAAACTGGGGGAGAATGGTTGATAGTTAGGCTGGAGGCAGGGCTGTGTTCAGAGCGACCTTGACACGTGGGCGAAATGGGCTGCCAGGAACCTCGTGAAGGTCATAAAAGGCAAATGCCAAGTCCTGCCCCTGGGACACGCCGGCCTTGAGCAACAGGCCAGGCTGGGGTGGCCGGCTGGAAATTTCAATGCCATCTTGTACAGAAATATTTCAAGTGTGTGTAGTTCACCATTGGGGTTCCTCCCCTGTTGCTCCCGTATCGGGATCTATTTCCATCACTTAGAATAAATACATCTCATCGCTGTAAAAGGCATTCTGGATCTGTTTGTCAGTTAAGGGAGGCAGGGAATTGAAATCTACCGCTGGATTTTAACTTGCCATGTGCAGGTTTTTTCTTCAAAGGTAGATTAGGAGTGTTTTTTTTCCTGCTAAGAGACTGCATTCATGCCTGTATTTGCTGTTAGTTAGGTGGTTTTTAGATTGTTCAGTAGTGATTTTGGTTTGTCTCTTCTCTGAATGGGACAAAAAGAATGAACAAAGCCAGCGGTGTAATTCTACTTTAATACATAATATTGGCTTTTGAGTTTTCTGGGGTTGCCCCCCCCCCCTTTTTTTTTTTCCTTTTTTATTTTTTTAAATGAGAGCTGTCTGTTTTAATATTACTAGGAAAGTTTTGGAGTGAGTGTATCCTTTCATCTTAAAAAAGAAAATCAATGTAGTATTAGTTTGAACATCATTGCGCACTGAGTGTGTGTGCTGCTAGCGTATGTTGTAAGCAGAAGTTGCAAAGTCTTAATTTTCTGCTGGCATATGTTCTAGATGTCATGAATTATTCTTGATCTGCTTTTTGGGAAGCTGGACGTTTTTGGGTATTTCGTAATTTGCTGATTCACCTCCTTGAGTGTTGGTGGATTGAGTCAGTTTAAAATCTGTTGCAATGCGCTCTACAATTCCTAAGTAGATTTACTTCAAGAATTTTTGATGGGGTGAATTCATTTTTAAACTGAATTTCAAAATTGCCTTTAATACCCCATAAAATCGAAACAATGGAAAATCTTTTATTCCTCCACCTTTTTTTCCATTCCTTTTCTCATGATATTGGGGCTTTACAGAGATCTGCTCTGTTGATCTGAATCACTTAAAGTGGGTTTTGCTTTTTGTCAACTTGGGGAGTTCCACGGTTGGTAAAGCAAAGAGAAAACCCTACTGACTTTATTGTTTTGATTCTGTTAGCGATACAGTAGCCTGTATTAAAAGGATTAAAAAAAAGTTTTGGAGAGTTACCATCACCATGCTGTATGTGCATGTGTAATTTCCCCCCCCCACTTCCTTTCATCATTTTTCAGTTAAATGACACTGAAAGTGTCAATTCTGTTGCTCTGTGTTCTGCTGATCCGGGAAATCCAGTCTCCGTAGGGCTGAGCACATTATTTTCTCATTTGCTGCTCTTTGCTTTTGTTGGTGGAGCAGTTGGGGACTCTCTTAGGTCAAAGTCAGTTAAAACAGGTGCATTTCTTTAGTCTAACATTTTTGGATGTTTCCGATATGATATTAATTTGTGCACTTTCTGGTGCTTTGCATAGTCGTATAAATTGTAAGGAATTTTTTTTTCATTAAAATTTCTAAACAATTGATCTGAACATCCATAGCCAAAAAATTGTATTAACAGAAACTGCTAGTGCTAGGTGAGTTGTACCAATTTGCCAGCTAATACATCTGGTTTTTGACCATTGTCGTGATCTTGCACGGGGACTTGTTCCAAATGTGATTCAGGCCCCTGCTTGGCTCATTGTTGAATTTCTCAACCTTTAAATGGAAATACATTCACCTCTGCAAATTTAGCCCCTTCTTTTATTCAAGAGACCTGTACGTGAAGCGTCTGTTTACATTTTTGCATAGCTCTCTAGGTGTGGTTAAATTAGCTTTTTAATACAGAGTGTAATTCGCTTTCTGATTTTCAGGGGGTCACTGTGTTTAACTGGAAGTCACAGCTTGCACAGTAAAAACATCCTTACATGTGTATGACTGGATAATCTTGGCAAATATAACATTATTTTATATAACGCTAATGTATATTTTAATGTTAATATACTGATTTTTTTAATGAAAGTGGGAGCTTTTGACATTTCCAGCCCAAGTGGACATCCACGTACCAGGTTGAGCCTGTCTGTTTCTCCTGGTAACTCACAGCTCTGTAGGAAAACATCTTGAAGTATCATCCTCCACTGACCCGACTCCTTAGTTCACATTGTTACGCTTATTTACAACGAAAAGTTAAAAAATATACCTGAATATTTCATAGCATCCGTTATCTTAAATTGATATGAGTAATTTAAATACCTAGCAGCTGCTGGAATTCCTATTTGGGAATTTGCAGTGATGGTGAGGGTTCGGCATTAGTAAAAGCAGTATTGGCAAAGCCAGGATGACAGTAAGTGTAGTTTTTTTTTTCCCCTGCTCCCTTACAGTTCCACTGTTTCACAGAGCCCAAGGGAAAGTTAGATCACGTAATCTAATTTCTTTAATATGACAGATCATTACGTTTCATCCAGATATTTTTCGTCACTTGAAGTCATATGAATTAAGACCAAAGAATTTCCTTCCTCAGGAAACAAAGTGACCAGCTCAGCCTCGCGGTGTACCTCAGAGTGTCTTATCCCACGTCAGAAGCCTGGTGAGGAATGTAAGGAGAAGGTCTAGGTGGGCGAAGTCCCGCTACGCAGCAGAAAAATCTCCACCCTCCTCCTCTTCAGATATTCTTATTAGTTTTTAGTCTGAAAGAGAAGTCCTTTCCAGCCCCACATTTAGTCCTTGCTGTCCTAACGACAACAGGAGCGACTCTTCTCTAACCCCACTGCTCTGTTTTCAGCCAGACTTGGCCAACTGCTGACATTTCAAAGGAAGACAACCCTTCTCTGCAGAGCTTCTCTAGCTGTTTGTGCTTCGGAAAGAACGCTCCTTCGTAATCCCTCCAGGATTAGGTTCATTCTAGTCATACAGAGCCGTAAGCCAGGGAAGGGGCTGTAGGCAGCAGCATGTGAGGAAATGCTGTGGGTGGCTGGCATTGCCTCTCGATGTTAAATCATGTATGTTGAACCCATTGAAATAACTTTCCCGAGTGTGACTTTTCCTTCGGGCTTGCAGCAGTCTTCCCTAGCAGCAGGCTCTTTTAAAGACAGGCGCCTGGTCACGCTCCGGATGTGTAATAAAATAATGTTTCTTTGCAATGGCGGCTTCTTGTCCTGATGCTGAGCATAAATTTTCTTTTTTTTTTTAATTGGTTTTCTTGTTTTGGAGACTTAAGTCAGGATTTTCCTGCAGTGTGAGGATTGTGGCAAGTATCACGCTTAAATGAAAAATGGTCTTAGCTTGATTATATACACCAAATATTGTTGAATTTCTTTGTATTTATTCTTTCTCACCCTCTTTTTAAACTGTCAAAGACTTCAAATGCTTTTGAATGATTTTTAGTGGGGCAAGGGAATAAGCATGTCGCATGAATTAATGTTTGCAGGATAGAGATGATATTTAGGAATTACTGTCCAGAAACAAAAACTAAGACACTTTTTTGGGCATGCAATTTTGGTGTTTCTTGCACTTAATTAATGGTTAATTTGAGAAAAAGATGTAATAGCAGCTATTAATACGTCCTCCTTTAAAGAAACACTAAATAATATTCCTGCTTTCTTGCAGACCCATTAATTCATTTCTCAAAAACCTTTCAGTAACAGAGAACACTTTATTAGCTTACAGAACCAAATGTTTCCATATATGAATGAACTTGACATTCCATCTTGAATGACAATAAGGTCAAGAATATCCCAGCTTTGCACATAAAATCAGGATACACACATGAAAGTTTTCAGGTTTCCCAAGTTAAGAAAGTATGATGCATTTATTAGTCAGACTGGTTTTTTGGTTGTTTTTTTTTTTTTTCCCTGCTCAAAATAATTTTCTCCTGGGAAATTTGTCGTCTTCAGTCTCATATTTTGTCATGTTTTGTAATATATTTATGGTTGTCATAAAAGGATTCCTGTAGAAACTGTCCTGAGGTTAAAAGCAGCTTTGTGTTTGACTAATCGAGGGAAATGCAGTCACAAAGCGGCAGAGAACACCAGCTTCAAGGAATGCAGGCGGCTGATCCTGCCGCTCTTGCAGTACTTACCATTTCCTTCGTTCACCAAAACGTAGATCAAACACAAATTTAAGTATTGTATAAATCGAATTACGTGCTGTCTTGCCAACTTTTTCGTAAAACCCCGTTTAAAATACAGAATAAAATCTAACCCGACTCTTAAATGTTTCTAATTTATGGCGCTGCTACTGTACAATGCATTTTCTTCATGTTGGAGCTTGCAGTCGTTCCAAGTCCAAGATTTCTGTCGGTTTTGTGAGTAAATTTGATTTGCATGGTATTTTGTAATTCTGCACTAGGGCCAGTTGAATGCTTTTGTTTTTCTTCTCTAGTGTAAACCTTTTAATGTAGAAGGTTTTTAGGGGATATCTGAGGCTGCCAGCTTGTCACAATTATTGTTATGCAATTAGTTTAAGTGGAATTTGTTTTGTATGGGGGGGGAAAAAAAACCTCACGGTGAAATATACAGCTCCATATTCAGGTTTTGTGTAAACTGAGTATCCTTAACATTTAGCTCTGATTATATGTTTTCAAATAAGATTAGCTGAGAATTGGAAAATAACTGCCTTTGCCTAAAGTCTTCCCAGATTTACGTTTCAAAGACAGCTGCTTGTTTTCTTTTACCTTTTCAGTATTGGTAACACATTTCAGTTATTCCTGGTATTTATTTCTGCAGTTATTTATCCTTTTTACTTATACTAAAGAAAAGTCAGTTCTTATAGAAGGATATTGTGTTTCTTAGATGTTTGCTAAACTGACTGGGATTTGGACTTTGGAACAGGAGACCCTAAAAGAAATTGTTTTATAATATTAGATGAAATATCTTGAATGCTTTACAAAGTCGATTCATTTACAAGTGTCTCGGACAACTTTACCTGTTCATATAGAGGAGTCTCGTATGGCACGGTCGTGCAGCCCGTTGTACCCACCTGAGCTACACGGGGGGATTTGGGAAGATGGGATGTTAATGATTGGAGTTGGAATCTGGCCAGCTCTTTGGGGCTATCATTAATCTGGAAAGAATTTTAAGCAATCGCGATGCGTTTAGAGTTTTGTTTTACATCCCGTCGGGGAGACCGAGCCTGTAATGCCCTATCAGCGTGTGGATGCTCTTCATGGGTGAAATGGAGTAGACAGGAGTAGAAAGAGCCTGTTCAGAGCTCCTTTTGTTTGTGTTTATTGAGTTAACCTTATTATAGGATGTTCCTGAGGATTTTTTTATTAACATGTCACCATAATTATTGTGTAACTAATTTAAATAGAATTAGGTTTTCTTTTGCTGGTGGCATAGCCTTAAGCTTAGTAGTTTATGGTATAGCTTGAAGAAAATTACTCTGCTTTGGTTCTTCAACGGTTAAAGGGGGAATAGCTTAAACTATTGATGAAAGAGCCTTGGCACATCCAGGTGTTTGAACCTTCTTCCTGTTATAACGGTGATAGTGTCGAAACCCTCTATTTTAAACTATGTCGAGATGGTACATCTTGAGCCCCTGCATGAGAGTACAGCACTGATGTTAATGTGGAATGACATGCTATGATTGGCACCGTTTGAGTTAAATGGGTCTAATGTGCTGAATTAATGGGTAAATCAGGATATTGCTGTGGGACAGCATGGGTTTGGAGAGAGGCTGTTAGTCTTGTGACTGCAACTGTGAAGCTGGTGTGTTCAGTTGCCGTTGAGGAAACATGACTTTTTTTTTTTAAAGAAAAAAAGAAAAGTAAGTCTGTCTAGATGCATAAAGCCAAATTCTGTTCTGCGCTACCAAATTCTTCCCTAGGCTATACCAGTGGAAAGCTGATGAGCCTTTAATGAAGTAAACGGTATTTACACCGGTAGTCCTGGGAACTGAATTTATCCAATAAAACTTGGAAATTTGAACACTGCATATGTGAAGTCCACATGCGCTAGTTGCTAGGCTACTGATACACAGTTGTCAAACAATTTTGCTTTTTTGTTGCTCATTTAACTATCAAGACTGTCTAGCAGAAAATCCTTTTAAGTAAATTATTGAATTTATAATGTTTTGCTCTATATATTAATGGATTTTTTTTTTTCCCCCTCTTTCAGAGCATTCAGTCAGAAAAGAGCTGCCATAGAGAAAGAATATGCACAGGTAGGTTCTGGAATAATTTTAATGTCTATGGCATTGTTCTCTTGAGGTAATCTATTCATTAGCAGATTTCCCACAGTGTATGTTTTTTCGTTTATCCTTTCTGTAATTTGCTTAGTATGAAAGTATGGGGTGGAAGTGCTGAATGAGAAAGTTTGGCATATGCAGGACTTAGGCCCGTTCTGTGTTTTCATGGACATTTTGACCTGAGGAAGTTCTTGGGTACAGAAGACATTTTTAACATTTTTTTCAAATTGTTATGAAGTCAATNACTGGAGATGTGCCTGATGTTACGGTTGTTGATGTTGGGGCAGTGACAGAAGTGAAATGTGAAAACGCAAGCTGTCGCTAGGACGTTTCCAAATGTAGTTTGTAGGCTGTTGTGTTAAGCATCCTTTTAGTCATCGGTGCTGCATCACCCAAGAGTATATATGGAACAAACGTTTTCTGGGGGCCAGACTTTACTGTCGGTTTATGAAAGAGGATTTC
>VYZW01011866.1:45204-59608 GCA_013401315.1 Balaeniceps rex
CTGTTTTGTTGGTTTGTCTTAAACCTCCGCTCGACAGACTTTCCATTTTTCAGGAGAGGATCCGTACCGCATCCTCATCACTGCCCGATGCGGAGATCATGCATATTGATAACCTGGTTTGGTCCGTTAAGCCACGATGGTGCATAATACATCAACAGAACTTACTGGTTCCTGAAAGAAAACACCTGCTTGATACTACCTTTGTATTATATTCTTCTATAGTGGAACACCATTCAGAACACCAGGATATCAATAAGAGGTTGAAGAAAATGAAGTGTAAGACTTAGTGGCTATTCATGCCATTCTTTCCAACAAAGCATGGAGAATCAGTGGCCGTGAATGCTACAAAGACGTGATCTGCTCCATTTCATAAATGGTTAAGAACACTATTGTGAATTTTAGAATAACTTGTAGAGACAAGTTTGACAAATCAGGTGTTATAATGGGATTATTGATACTATTCTGCGCTTGTCACAGTTCAACCTCTTAGCGCACGTTTCCCTTTTTACCGCAAAACAAGAAGCTCTTTAGAGTTCTCTATATTAAATGTCCGTTTAACATTTAATATAATATACTTTGCATGGAACAAAGACTGTGGGTCTACGTGTGACATTCCAAACCATTTTATCGGTGACCTTCTCTTTTTATGTAGATTTTGCGTTCAGTCGTTCGTGTACTTTTTCTTCTCCAAGGAACACATGTCAGCATTTAAAGCGGGGGGAAAAAAGTCAGGTATCTGATTTAGGTCTTGTCTCACTGACTGTTCTGTTAGATGAAAAATTAAAATGTCTTATACTGAAATATTTGTCCATTTAAAAAGCATTTTAAAAGTCAGCCTTTTAAAAATGCTAAGCTATCTGCTACGGTTTTTATGGAATTCTTTAGGTTAAAATAATATTTTTCTAAGAACAGAGGTGGACTGTCAGCTTCTATTTTCAGTGAAAACATCTAGTTCCTTATAAAGGGGTTGCTAAGCTTAGAATTACCCTATTTCTACAAAGAAAGCCCTTCATAAAGGAACTGCATTTTTTGCTGAACTGATGCAAGCAAGTTTCTCTTAGCCTGCTTTTAGCCGTTATTTTTCTTTCCAATTACTGTGCTCGTAAGCATCCACTGCCTGGAATTTTGATACATGTAAGTGCTCTACTTTCAGATGAAAAACTTTATTCTTAAAAGCTGTTCGTTTTTACTTGGTCTCTCAATTTTAGTGAACCAGGCAGTGTATCTTCCAGTCTGTGGAGTTATCTGTAAGCTGCTTCTGTGGGCATCACTGTTTTCTCTACTGTAGGTTGTGTGTGTTTTGGTTTTGTTTTGTTTTTTTTCTAACTGCGTCAGCATTTCAGCTTTTTTCTAACACATTCAGTCCAAACAGTCATCCTTCCCAATATCTGCTTTTCTCTTTCCTGTGATTTAAGAGGACAGGCTAGTCACAACTCAATGCTTTAAAAATAAACGAAGTGGAAACATTGGGCCTCCAAAGTAGTAGCAATACCAGCCCTGAGTCATAAGTCCATACCAGCAGTCCGCTACCAGGTCTTTTCCACCTCTGTTTGGATTCCTTTTTCATGCATGTCTTTTCATGTCTCTTGTCCTGGATGTACAAGAGGAAGGCTCTTTATTTCCTAGTTTTCCGTACCAGTATTCCTTATACGCATCACGTATTCATCTCGGACTTATTTAAGCCTGGCTTCATGTCTCCCCCCCCTAATACAAATACTTTGTACCTGTTTCTTTTAAACCTTAGGAATGACTTGGGAGAAGGGAGTGGGGTGCACTTACAATACTTGCAATATTTTGGAACATGTGAAAAATTACCCTCACTAGGGCGAGGCATACAGTTTACAGTAAAAGAGTCCACGTCCTATTCATATTTTTTGGGTTTTTTTTGGAAAAAAAGATGATGATTATTCCAACTGTGTTTTAATGGCCATTTGTTTCATCCTAGTTCTCATGCCCTTCCTTCTCTTGATCAAAAACTAGTTCTTATATCCAAGGGGATGGGCGGCAGGTTTATCCCTGCGATGTTTCTGGGGTGCAGTAAGAGAGGAGATGGTTGAAGTGGGGAAAGACAAGGGAAAGTGAACCAGAAGATGTGTTGGAACAAGGTGTCTGAGTCAGGTACGTTGTGAGAATGGTCCTGGGAAAAATTGGGATGGTGAGCAGACAGTGGTGGTGGGTTAGGTAGTTGATAGGTCAGGAATGAAGGTGGTATCACTGCCTAAGTTGTCCATTTTTCAGTCATAGTCATGACTGCCTCTTCCTTTCCTGAGACCTTTGCTGAGTAATGGAGCTCTGTTTCTACTCTTAATTTTAGAATCAGGATAATTTTGGGTGGAAGAGATTCCTGGAGGTTATCTGGTCCAAGCTCCTGGTCAAAGCTGGGCTAACTTTAAAGTTCAGTGAGGTTGCTTAGGTCCTCGTCCCTTTAAGTTTGGAAAATCTTGAAGCGTGGAGATTCCCAAACCTCTGTGGGGCTGTTCCAGCATTCAACAGCCCTCATGAAAAACGTGTCTTCATTCTCATGGTTGTTTGATAGCCTCTTTGACCGTTTACCCCCTCCTTTTTCACAGTCCCCTGGTAATGGCTGTGCCTTCCTTTCCGCACTTTGTTCTCACCTTTTGGGCTGGTATCATTTCCTCAGGGGTAGAAAAAGCATCCTGTTTTGCAAACCACCGCTGGGGATTTCTGTGCAGAGATCTACAAGTTGTCAATAAGCTTATGAATGCTCAGAATGTGTTTTGTTTTGTGTGTTTTGTTTTTTTTTTTTTGTTTTTTTTTTTTTTTAATCCCCAAAGCTTCTAGGTAAAAAGGCAACTATTTGGTGGATGACCATCACCTATCATCCCTTCCTCATATTTTCTAGCACACCATAGACAAGTCAAAAGCCATTTGTCTTTTAACTTTCTTTTGTCTTCTGTTTGCGTTTATGCACTTTCTCAGTTAGCCCTGCATTTGTTCTGGAGCCATCAATTTAAAAAAAAAAAAAAAAATCTTTGTATTCCAACGTAACACTGCTGCTTTACCTAATGAGCACGTTCTCTGTTACAATCAAAAAGCCATAATTTAGGGAAAAACAGCAGTCACTGAATTGCCTGAGACTGGTACTCTGGAGAGTGTAATTAAAATGAAAATGTTTGTTTAAAAAAAATAATCCATGCAGAAATAAAGGTATGTAGAGCTTCATTCTTTGTTTTATCCTGAAGTTCAGCTAGTTAATTCAGCTGATGAATTTTTCTGAAATTCAACTAGTTCAGCAGGTTTATAAATCTTAGGTAGACAAAGGTAATTTATAAGAGCTGTTATTCCTTTCTTCTATGGGACTTAAAGGAATGTTTGATTGCACCTTCTGCACAGTAACTAGAGTGTTTTTGGACTATGTCTGTACGACCCCACATATTTTAAGTAGTGATATTTCTGAGAAGCTATTCTTTTCATATTTCTCAGATCATGTTACCTTAATATTCCTGAGGATAAAGTCTCCATTGGTTAAAATAAATGAAAAGCTCATTTAACCCACTGTGCAGTAGTTAAAGTACATAAATTTGTAAGTATGCTGTAAAAACGCTTGAACATACTTTTTTTACACGAGCGGCCTCTCCTTGTTTCAGTTCTAGAGCAGTCCCTGACCCCAGTGATCCAGATTTTATGCTTGACACTTAGCAGTTTATTAGATGGATGTAAGGTAAACTGGGCAGACCTTCTTGGCTACCAAAGCTGTTTGTCTTAGACCGAGGATTACTTTAAAGGGTACAGTAGATGTGTTCTTAACTATTTTTAAAAACTATACTCCCTTCTTCCCCTTTGCAGCCTTGGAAGTTATGCTTTCAGACCTGTACAAACCAGAACGTGTTGACAGCTGAGGAAAAAAAAAAAAAAAAAAAAAAAAAAAAAAAAAAAAAAAAAAAAAAAAAAAAAAAAAAAAAAAAAAAAAAAAAAAANATGTTTAAGTCAAATCTACCGTAAATGATTATTCAGTATAAGACCCTACCTATACAGTAGTTGACTTGTTCGGTTTCGTACAGATAAAAGGCCTTTTATCAGCCAGTCCTGTGTACTCTCCCGAGAAAGAGGAGGGAGAAAGGAACGTAAGGTTACTCAGGCCAGTGGAGGAGATGAGTCCAAATGGCAGCTGCAAAGTAATAAAAGATGTGCTGCTAATCTGACAAATATGTGCTAGCAGCAACGAAGTCTGTCTATATGATCTAGGCAAGTGGGTGCGTGCTGCTGTTTGTACGGCTGACTGCTTCGGTAAATATATAAGTAAATGGCTAGGATGTTTCTCGCACGTGTTACGGAAAGGAGGCTTATTCTTCACGTCCATTCTGGAGCTACAACTGGGCAACCCTCTCACTGACGTGCACGCTTCATGATAAAGACATGGTGTATTTATAAACTGTAGATGAGAAACTTTTACGTCATCTTATTCTTTACCAGTAACGTGTAAGCTTTCCTTTAAAAATAAAGTGGTTTGCCCATATTTAAAGGAACTACTGCAAAGTATGAACAAAAACTAGGTATTACATCGGCTTTTAGGTGCTAGGGGGTTAGTTCTGATAGCTTACCAACAAATAGCTGTTGCTTCAAACACTTAATGTTATATATTTTCAGGTCTGTGTGGCCAGCACAGAAACTCACCTCAACTGGGTCATTCCCTTACACGTTGTTCTAGAAGAAATAAGTAACAGTATCTTAAAAGCTTGGTGCTCTGTTTTTTTTTGTCAGTGCAGTTCCGAAGATCTTGAAGATGCCAGTTTAGAACTGCTTTAAAATACATAAATAAATGAATAAAATAGTGGAATTTTTTTTTTTAATACAAAACCAACACTGATGAGGGAGCACGCTGTCCAGTTGGATTCTGGAAGAAATATGTGGCCTGCTATACAGTGTGTATAGATGATGTGCTCCCCTGTGGATCGGAGTTTAGGAAACGCCATTGGGAAAAATCCTGTGTTAGCGCTTCCAGATTCTTCCCTCCGCCATACCTGTTTCAGAGCACAGCGTGGGTGTTGTTTACGGGGTTGGCAACATCACTAAAATAATAATAATGATAACACAAAAAACCCTGAAGTGTTTTCTAGAGCACTCAGTGAAATTGCAATGTAAGTCAACAGTTGTTTGCTACTAAGGTGAAAGATTTTAACCAAATCATGAAATTTTGGGCAGATAAATTGAGCAAAACTGTTATTTGCCTTGGCTGTAAAAAAAATTGGGATAGACATAAGCATGTGCTTGAAGTACAGTACTGAATTGAAGCCAAAATGGGGAAGAAATTTGTGTTACAGCATCAATTCTAATTACATAAAATTCATGTATGCAAATGAATCTCCTAATTACAAGTATGAAATAGTGAAAACATGCTGTGTTTCAGCCTCTTGCAATTTCAGTGGAAATGGCATGGTGGTGATTTTTTTAATCTCTGAAACTGTTGTGACTTATCTTTGTTTAGTAGGGTTCATTGGTTTGTATTCTATTAGTTGCAGCAGTGTACCAAATAAACCAGATGATATTTTTCAATATTTTCCATGAAAAATAAAATTATTCTGTGCAATTAGCTCTATATTGGGAGATTTCCATGTATATTAAAATAAATTAACTTTGTACTTCTGTTATATTGAGCAAACATTTTAAGATACAGTTTGTCTGGTAAGTTAGTGACATCGTCATCATCATCAGTAAACACGAATGTCACGCCTGAAATGGAAGTCTAGCGTAAGTAAGAGCAAGAACAAATCCTTAACATTGATTTGCGTTTTAATTTATGTGTGTAAAACGTTCTTTTCAGTCGCCGAAGTTATGATGATTGCATAGACTTATTCCTCCTCTGCCTTTTTTAGCTTTTTAAATATTATTCTGTATTTTCTGCTTGACAGATATTCTTACTGCTGTTCATTTCACTAGCAGTATACTTAATACACCACCGTTTGCAGTTTAAAGGGTAGTTTGTCATATTTTCAACAAGAATAAAGGCATAGTTCATACTAAACAGAAACTAATTGAGTAGGAGGAAGCCTGCAGATTTATGAAAAAAAAAATCTCAGCACTGGTTTTCTTAGGTCTGATTGTGTACAAATGTGGCTCCAAGCTTTTTTTACCTTCACAAGCCATAAAGAGGTAATTTAAAATTTAAAAAAAAAATATTAAGGGCTGGTCACATTTTTTTGAGATGTGAAATTCTGAGCTACTAGGTTTCCTGGATTTATTTCTGGTCAGGATGCCAAGTACATCTGTGTTTGCTTTTTGATTGTCTATCCAAATAGGCTAGCGAGAAATTTGAATTTTTCCTATCAAATTATTTTTCTTCTGTTTATAGTGGTGTCCTGAAAGACATTTTCTGTCTGGTATTGGTTTTCTGGTTTTGTTTTTCCTGATAATTTCTGTTCACTTAAGGTAGAGCAAAGCATCTGTGTGAATGTCCTCCAGTAAATGTGGTTGCGGGTGGGATTTGTGAGTAGGATGACTTTTTCTGTGTGTTCATAAAGGTGTCGTCTTCTGGGTAAGAAGAATCCATTCTAATACGCTCTGGTCAGTCTGTTATTATCTCAAACCCTTTGAGCCCCACGTTGGGTGCCAAAAAGGGCTGCTGTGGTTTAACCCCAGCCGGCAACTGAGCACCACCCAGCCGCTCACTCGCTCCCCGCTGGTGGGATGGGGGAGAGAATAGGAAGGGTAAAAGTGAGAAAACTTGTGGGTTGAGATAAGAACAGTTTAATAATTGAAATAAAATAATAATAATAAAAAATTGTAATGAAAAGGCAAATAACAAAAAGAGAAATAAAATCCAAGAAAGGCAAGTGATGTAGATAAAAACAATTGCTTACCACTAACTGAGTGATGCTCAGCCTGACCCCGAGCTGCGCCCCCCCGGCCAGCGGCTCCCCGGCCAGCTTCCCCCCTAGTTTATATGCTGAGCCTGACATCATATGGTATGGAATATCCCTTGGGTCAGTTGGGGTCAGCTGTCCCGGCTGTGTCCCCTCCCAGCTTCTTGTGCACCCCTAGCCTGCTCGCTGGTGGGGTGGGGTGAGAGCAGAAAAGGCCTTGACCCTGTGTAAGCACTGCTCAGCAATAACGAGAACATCCCTGTTATCAACGCTGTTTCCAGCACAAATCCAAAACACAGCCCCATACCAGCTACTGTGAAGAAAATTAACTCTACCCCAGCTAAAACCAGCACACCTTTCTATTTAGGTTGTCTCCATTAATGCCTCTGCTCCAGATCATGGTTGAAAATATATCTATTCTACAGTTGTACTGACATATTTGGCTACCTACATTTTCAGAAGTCTTCCCTATGTGATGTGCATTGACCACTCGGTCGTCATAGCTCTCGATTTTGGGGTTGTTGCTGATGGTCACTGGAACTGAGCTATGTGAAAACGAGCACATAACTTGGTCATTGGATCTGCTGGGGCTGATGTTTGAGGACCATGTCATGATGCATAGCATGGCAAGACCTTCCCAACTCACCATGTCCATCAAAGCTAGCTGGTGCCCTTTACGTATGAGCCATATCGTATGTTCCCAGTATGAGGTACAACCTATGTGTTGTGGCTGTTGGACAGATTGTGTGTCAAGGAGGCCACACAGGAGACAGAGAACCCTGTAGGGCCTCAGAGGGTCCTCATGTTGTGGTCAAGATATTTCAGGATACAGGAAACCTGACGGAATCAAAATACCAGAAGCAAGATGTGTTGATCATCTAATCAGTAGAAGTATCGCCTAAGTACAAGGCAGGATTTCTGCCTCCTGGCACGCTGTTCTTCTATAGATGTTACAGCTCACAGCCCTCTACTACTGGTGTTATTGCATGATGTTGAAAATTTGCCACCTGCCGGTTTTGGCAGCCGTATGCTGCCTGCCTCTGCTCTAAATGACCTGCTCATTGTGCCTGTTTCCCCTGGTACTCTTTTACCAACCTTCCAAAGCAGCTTAATATGAAATCCCTGATATCCTTCGTGTTCTGGAGCAGCTCAGATGTCACCTCAGTTTCTTTAAAAAGACGGAAGACGTTAGGACAAGTCTTGAAGGTAACATGGAGAACCTATAGCCATGTCAGTGAACCTGGTGGGGGGACGGTGGGCTTTAGGCTTGTTTGCTTTAGATTCCTGCCTGTGTTCCCACTCTTACCGTGATTTTATTTTAGGGCATTCTTTATGGATGTACGTCATGGTCCATGTGTCAGCTTTCAGCTGGTCTTGATATCTAGCCAGTGTAAGATATTTTAGGTTGCCATTTTTTTCCACTTGAAATTTTAAGTGTCTTTCTGTCTGTCTTCTGCATTAAAAGAGGTTTGTTGTTTGGCTGGAACTCATGAGGTTACAGCCACTTCTGTTGTTGATGCAGCCTGGCTAATGTGTCCTTTACTTTGAACCTTACTTCTGCGTGTTTCATCTGATGCCCTCAATTTATCGGAGAAAGAGAGAACAGTTCATTTCTATCTATTGTCACTATTTTGGTCATGATTACATAAATCAATATCATTCTCCCATCCCTTCAGTTGTCTGGCTTCCTAGGAAAAACAGAGAGTCCAAGCTCTCTGAGCCATTCCCAGCGTGGCCGCTGATCTGTGCATTTTTACCATCCTTATTCCTTCTCCTTCTCCCACTCTTCTCTATTTCTTGGAGATGGGGCAGAGGGAAAGACCACAACAGCACACGGACTTCTGAGACGGTGCTCCATCTGTTCCTGCAGTGATGGCAATAATCTGTGTTATGTTACAGAATCATTAAGGCTGGAAAAGACCTCTAAGATCATCTAGTTCTTCCTTCCCGTCTTAACTCCTATCACTGTTGGGTTTTTTTTTTTGGACTGCTAATAGACATTGATGTTATTCATGCACCTATCTATTATGACCCCAAGATCTTGACGCTGCATGGAAATGGTCCACCTAGCATTTTACATAGGAAAATAGGATACTGTTTTTTTCCTTGTTTGCATCTCTTTGCACGCTTTTGCTGTGACTGCTTAGTTGCTTTAAAAGTTTCTGATGAAAAATCTGTGAGGGAAGGATTGTTACTCTGTGTTAGTTATTTTTGTTCCTGAACGTAAAAAAAAAGCTGTATCTTACTGCTTGCTTTGCAAGTAAAAACTTCTCTAAGGTTTTTTTCCCCCCATGTGTCTCAGGTATTAAGAAGTAGCTAGGCAAAGGTAAGGTAGAAACGTTGAAAACAACCTTCTGAAATATTTTTCAGTTTCTAATATTCGTGCTCTTTTTGGTAAGCCACAGAGCTGAAGTGAGGCTTAACTTTCCAAATTAAGATATTAAATGCAGCTAAATTTGAGTCATAGACTATAGCTAAAAATAAAATACTCTCTAGTTGACAAAAGTTTCTTTTCACTAAATGATGATGATATTTTCTTCACTAAAATCGCTTAGTCTAAGCAAGCCGTAAAGTTCCACCAACTCTAAGCCTCACATGGTTGTATGTGACAGGGATAAACAGATTTACTCTTTCAACCATTTTCTAGTGTTGTGTTTGGTGGAGTTTCTCCCTGATTATTCTTACAGTTTATCTGGGTTCAGGACCGTGAAATGCTTGATGATTCATGGCAGGATTAGGACATGCTGAGGAAGCATCGCTGGAATTTAGACTTGGTGCGAGCACGAGTGTAGCCTGGCTGGTTGATGGTATCAGCATGTGTGTTCAGCACTGTGGGATGCAGGAGTAGGTCTACGATAATTCCGTTGTTCAGATATATTCAGTGATTTTTCTGATATTATCTGTGTTTTAAGTGTAAGCGTTAGCATGTTTTAAAAGAAAAGTATCTTCTAGCAAAGATGGGAGAATGTCTGAGGTTGTTCTGCTGTGCATGCGTGTCCAACCCTGCGCGCGTAGCATTGTCCATTTTTCCTTTATTTGAGTTAGGATTGAAAATACGGTGCCAGCTCTTCTGAAGGTATCGCCTGTATCAGTTCTCTTTATTTCGTTCAGGCTTCTGACGTTGAAATTCACTTTGCCTTACCAGTTTTGGAAAAAGTCATCGGTCTTCTTCAGTTAGTTGTGTGGCTGCTGCACTGAGAAATGTCTGGAGTGAGGTTTTTCTGTAGGTGGTTATGTGGGCTGGGTTATAAACGCCGCTGTACTCGGGTTATCAGAAAGGCCAGTAATTGGTTTGCTGAGGCTAAGATATGATTTCAGGTCTTTAAAACCATGCCCAGAGGCTACTGATAGGATCAGAGATATTTTTCTACCATTTAAAAAAGACAGAGGAAACCCAACCTTGAAATAAGAAAGAACCAGTGCATTCTTCAGCCAGCCACTTTTATCACTTTATTATCCAAGAGAAGTTTATACACTCCATTGGTGTGTATCTCTGTACTAGATGTGTTTAATCAGCCCTCTTTGAGTGCAGGAGGTGTAGTTTAAACCAAAGATCCTTTTTTTACTTCTTTCTGATACCAGGCTTCAACACAGGAACTGATAGCTTTGGCATTATGGAGATACTCGGGGAGAACTGCCTCTCTGCCGAAGAATCTTTGAATGCTTTGGGTTGGAAGGGACCTTTAGAGGCCATCCAGTCCAACCCCCTGCAGTGAGCAGGGACATCTTGAACCACATCAGGTTGCTCACAGCCCCGTCCAACCTGACCTGCAATGTTTCCAGGGATGGGGCCTCCACCACTTCTCTGGGCAACCTGTGCCAGTGCTTCACCACCCTCAGTGTAAAACATTTCTTCCTTCTATCCAGCCTAAATCTCCCCTCCTTTAGTTTAAACCCATCACCCCTTGTCCTGTCACCACAGGCCTTGCTAAAAAGCCTGTCCCCATCTTTCCTCGAGGCCCCCTTGAAGCACTGCAAGGCCGCACTAAGGTCTCCCCGGGGCCTTCTCTTCTCCAGGCTGAACAGCCCCAACTCTCTCAGCCTGGCCTCGTAGCAGAGGGGCTCCAGCCCTCGGAGCATTTTTGTGGCCTCCTCTGGACCCGCTCCAACAGCTCCATGTCCTTCTTGTGCTGAGGACCCCAGAGCTGGACGCAGGGCTCCAGGTGAGGTCTCCCCAGAGCGGAGCAGAGGGGCAGAATCCCCTCCCTCGACCTGCTGGCCACGCTGCTGGGGATGCAGCCCAGGACAGGGTTGGCCTTCTGGGCTGCGAGCGCACACTGCTGGCTCATGTCCAGCTTTTCATCCCCCAGTACCCCCAAGTCCTTCTCCGCAGGGCTGCTCTCAATCCCCTCATCCCCCAGCCTGTATGGATATCGGGGGTTGCCCTGCCCCAGGTGCAGGACCTTGCACTTGGCCTTGTTGAACCTCATGAGGTTCGCACAGGCCCACCTCTCCAGCCTGTCCAGGTCCCTTTGGATGACATCCTGTCCCTCAGGCATGTCAACTGCCCCACTCAGCTTGGTGTCATCTGCAAACTGGCTGAGGGTGAAAACGTGTTCATTGGTTTGCCAAATGGTAAACTAAAATAAATAGCATTTGTACAGCATTGATGGACATAATACTCCATTGATTTTTGTTTTTTTCTATCTCAACTTCTTCTATATTTCACACCTCTCAGTTTTTAAAGCAAATTGCACTGCCAGCTGTCTCTACGCTCAAAATTACACTGTCACCGGTTCTGCGAACACAATAGAAAACCAGTTTTATATTAAATTCCTTTCACTGCATAAATGGTCAGCGGAGCTGGTAACCAAGTTACTAAAGAATCAAAAGCAGAGTAGCTTTTAATTAAATATCATTTGGCAAGGTGCCCAGAAATGTCACTGTTGTGGGATTGGAGAATGAAAAACAAAATGAAGAATTGCCACTGCTGCCTTTCAGAGCGTCTGGAAGATGTATTTGCTTGTAGGTGCAGATGCACTACCAAATACTAACACTAATAAAAATACAAACACACAGAGCAGCTACCATGTCGAGATGCCCTTGTGTATGTGTTTTTTGTAACCTCGGTACTGGTTGTGCTCAAATTTCACAGAAGGCCGTATTAGCAAAAAAATGGGATACAAAAATAAAGGAAGAAAAATCATGCATGGCTTTAGGACATTGTTTAAAGGTGAGAAGCAATTTAGTCCCATTAATTGCCCCTCATTTGCATCAATAGCAGATGATACCAGAACATTTTTTAAACATCCCTGCTTGCATGTGGACTCATTAAACCGTTCATATGCTGCTGCTAAGGTTGTTTTATGTATGTATGTATTTAGGTGGTGGTGGATGTTGTTATAGTCTTTGTTTTTATGATGCTTGGTTTATCTGAAAGCTTTTCCGTAGCTGATTCTGGGTTTGGTTATCCCTGGGTTTTCTTGCCCACACATCGAATATCTCAGTGAGTGAGTAAATGGTTTCAGTGAATCCTCTTTTGCTATATTCAAGCATACAGTATTGTGATTTCAGTCCCATCTTACGTAGCTCTTCCCTGCCTTTAACCAGCACTATGTTTGCTTTTAATTTCCAAATCTGCCCTTTTGTCTTTCTTCCTCAAACAAATTAGATTATAACTTGGAAAACAGTGAGCTATCATCTTTCTCAGTGATCATTTTTTCATATTTCACATATGTTTTGATTCATTTTTGCCTCTTTATTATTGCCAGAATGTCTTTCTCAGTCGTCGAAGTACTAAAATCCCTTGTACAGCACCTGAAATGACTCGTACAAACACTTTCTTTCAATATTCATGGAAATATTTGATACAGATTCCTGTGCTTTTCTTCTACGCACGAGTGTTTTTCTGTCCTTTACTGCATTACAGTTAAGCTCCTTGTTTGTGAAGCTCTAAAGCGTCGTGCCCTTGTGTATTAGCTTGCCTCTGGTTGTAGTTCACTTCTCTCACTCTTGACTATTTTGCCTTCAGTGCTGCTGTTCCGTGCCCCTAAAACGCTGCCTGATTCCTGCATCTGCCAGGTCACAACATATTCCGATTACCCTGGTTATTGGTGGTTTTATTTGTCTTGTAAGCGCTTCTGTTTCCTTTTCCGTTTGTACAGCACTATGTACATTTGCAACAATATAGAAATGTTTTCTAATGACCCACTCCTGTAGAAGTTAATTAAGTCGCATCAGAGCGGAGTTCGACGTCTCGTGTTCGGAAACGCACCGTTTATTTAAAGGAGTCAAAATGCCAAACGTGATAAAGAAAGGTTTGAGTGGAGAGATGAGACCAGACTGCAAATTCGAAGCTTGCCCTAGGCTAAATAAAAGTTGTTCTTTTAAAATCTATTATCTAGCAATGCTGATTTCAATATGAATGCAGTTCACTTTGGTTCTGATTCTATTGCAGATCTTTTAAAAACAGATTTTGTTGGCTTTTCTTAGCAGAAATTGGTTCTTGATGCGTTTGCTTAAAACAAGATTTTAGAAAGCCCATCTGTGTTCTCCGGTCTCTATGTACAGCGCTCTCTTCTTTTTGGCTTCAAGCATTCATGTGAAGAGCATTTTCCTTTGCAGAAACTGAATTTTAGGCACACATCGGCCAGTGTGTGAAATACAGTACCGAATGAAGTTAGTTTTATTTCTCCAAGTGATCTATTTAATTTCCCTGCTTTACCTCCGTTTTAAAGCTTTATTCACATCTTTGTGTCTGGGATTAATTTGACTTGGCACACTGCGATGTCTCTGTCTCCCAGGAGCAGCTGATTATTTACAATGAATTTCTTTTTCCTCTTCTCCCTATGGCTTGTAGCGAAGATTTTTTTCTCTACACAACTCTGAGCAGTACGCAAAGAGCAAAAATATTTTAAGAATGAATAGCTGAGTTACCTGTAATGACTGGAAACTCAAACATGGCTCACCTTGTCATGAGGCCGAAGCTGTTATTTACCAGGACATCTTTGGTTTGCAGCAGAAACCTTTGAATAATGAATGGTGGCACTATCTATATAGCTGTACAGAAAATATTGGGCTAGAGGCCTGCAGTGAAACGAGGAGTTGACAAACATATGTTAATTATATGCTTAAATTAATCATACGGGTTTTGTATGCCAAAAAAGGGGGAAGTGTGTTTTCTTTCCTCTCAGTTATGTGTATAATAACGATGTGAATAATAAAAGTGGTTATTTGGATCTCATTTTTGAAAGAGAATTTGTTATAATTTTTGATTAGCGCTACCTCTTCTATTTCTTTAACTGCTCTCTTGTCTACTAATTTTTGGAAAGCATGAGAGGTTGTTGAGTTGTTGCCTGTAAGAGTCTGTGTGTCACCGGGCTGGGACAACATTAGCTGGAGCAGGGGCAGGTCCTGCACCATGTCCTGTGCCAGTCCCTGGCTGTGTCGCTCCGCAAGTGTCTCTTTAGTCAAATGGATTTGCCAATTAATTGCAAAGGGGGAGAGAGGGGAGCATTTATGTGCAGGTCCCATTGTAGATGTACACCCGGTGATGTGCCAGCGCAGAGGTGGAAGAAACACGATCCTGGATCAATGGGCCGAGGCCAATTGTATAAGGTTCAACAAGGCCAAGTGCCGGGTCC